>VHZZ01003512.1:11329-28503 GCA_009801015.1 Silene noctiflora
CAATACTCGAGACACAGCGGAAGACTCTTCTAGACACTTCGTGGTGACACACCCAACTATCCCATGCACATCGTCTCATACCTGCTCAATAAATGCTCACCATCCCCGAATGGATCAACACAATTTTTAAAACAATTAAACGGGGTCAGTTACTAACAACACAAACCAAATACAGAAACACAAAACAAACCACACCAACTCCTCCATCACACCATATCACCGACTACACACCAAGGTAAGTAGCCCTGCCAGTGAGGGACCGCAGCCGTTCCCACCTAAGCCCCGCTCATCTTATCCGAGCAAAAAATCATGTTCATTAATGTGCACATCCCCTCATGTGGCGGATTCCACAGAGGGCGAATCAGTTATGACATAGCCTCTCGACACTAGCTCCATAATACTATCGGACACCAACCACAAATTGCGCTAACTACGTCTCAGTAACATATCACCCACTAGCAAATCCAATATCAAGACAATCCACCAAGTGAGGTCAACCACCAAAACGGAATGTTACAGCGGGTTTAAGCGCTGTAGTATAAAACCTTGGGGAACTACCGGCAACTGCTGATCGCCACCACGGTCGTGCCGAAATAGTTTTCAAGGCAGTGGCCCTCTTACCATGTCACTACGAATCGGGTTATCTCTTTTCTGTTTTCTCTTTTATCGTTGTTACTGCAATTTCTGTACCAATAATTGAAAACTATTTGATTCTGCTGTAACAATGACTGGTTTGTCGAAACTAGTGCCTGATTTGTCAAAACTGGAACCTCTATATGGTCTGAATTATAAGAGATGGTCTCAAAAATTACTTATGTTTTTTGAACAGTTAGATATCGACTATGTTCTATTTTATGATCCTCCTTCTCCTATTATTGCTGCTAGTGCCGAGACTACCCTACCCCCGTCTGCTACTGTTAAGTCAAATGAGGAGTCTATTTAGAAACATGATAAGGATAATAAAACGGCTAGGTGTCATCTCCTTAATCATATGAATAATAACCTTTTTGACTTATTTATGATTCATAAATATGCTAAGACCATTTGGGAGTCCTTAGAGAAAAAATATGGGGCTGATGATGCGGGTAAAAAGAAATATGTTGTCGGGCAGTGGCTTGGGTTTCAAATGGTAGATGACAAACCTATTATGGAGCAAGTTCATGTCTATGAGAACTTGTGCGTTGATGTCACTAATGAGGGAATGAAACTAGATGAGGTCTTTTTGGCTAATGTATTGCTAGAGAAATTTCCCCTCTCCTGGAGTGAGTACAGAAACCATTTGAAACATAAGAAAAAAGACTAGTCCCTTCAAGAGCTCATAGGTCACATGAGGACTGAGGAAGCTAATCGTCTGAAAGATAAGTCAGTCCAAGTGTCTCTTACTTCTGTAAAAGCTAATATCGTTGAAACTGGTGGGTCTTCAAATGAAGATAAGTTCAAGGGTAAGGGAAAGGCTAAAGCTGGTCAGGGTCGAGCTAAGGGTCAGAATGCTAAGAAGAATGGTCCAGGGAAGCATACCAAGCCAGTTTCTAAGATCCAAAAACCAAAGGGTCCCATTGCTTGCTATGTCTGTGGGAAAATTGGTCACAAAGCCTACCAATGCTCTGAAAGGAATAATGCTGAAGCCAATGTTGTCGTGACTGATGGCGTCATTGCTGCTGTGGTTGTGGAAGAAAATCTGGTGGGTAATGTTGCGGAATGGGTCTTGGATACTAGGGCTTCTAGACACCTCTGTGCTGATAAGGGGTTATTTGCTGAGTTCGAGGAGGTAGCTGATGGGGAGTTCGTCTACATGGGTAATTCTTCATCTGCAATGATCACAGGCAAAGGCAAGATCTTTCTCAAACTCACCTCAGGGAAAAAACTTGCTCTAAACAATGTTTTGTATGTACCTTCATTGCGTCGAAACCTCGTGTCTGGTGCCTTATTAAACAAAGCTGGTTTGAAACTTGTTTTTGAGGCTGACAAGGTTGTAATGTCGCGTAATGGGGAATTTGTGGGCAAGGGTTATCTGTCTGGGGGTTTATTTGTTTTGAACACTGATTCAATTTCTAATAATATTGCATCTTCTTCTGCTTATATTGCTGAGTCTATTGATGTTTGGCATGGTAGACTAGGTCATGTGAATGTTGGTTACATTAAAACACTTAGAACTATGAGTTTAATTCCATGTTTGTCGAGTCAAGAATTCTCTAAATGTGCTAGTTGCGTTGAGGCTAAATTTACAAAGAAACCTAGTAAACCTGTAAACACTAGGAATACGAGTCTTCTTGAACTTATTCATACTGACCTAGCCGACTTCAAAAATGTTTCAAGTAGAGGTGGTAAAAATTATTATGTGACCTTTATAGACGACTGTTCAAGGTACACTAGAGTATATTTGCTTAAGACTAAAGATGAAGCAGAACAATCGTTTATAATATTTAAAAATGAAGTCGAAAATCAACTCGACAGGAAAATCAAAAGGGTAAGGTCTGACAGAGGAGGAGAGTATAAGTCTAACTATCTAGTCGATGTTTGTGCTAAAAACGGTTTGATATATGAGACTAGTCCACCTTACTCACCTCAGTCTAATGGAGTAGCTGAACGTAAAAATAGAACTTTGAAAGAAATGATGAATGTTATGCTTTTATGTTCTGGCCTATCTGAAGATATGTGGGGGAAGCAATACTTTCTGCTTGTCACATTCTAAACCGTGTACCTCATAAGAAAGTTGACAAGACACCCTACGAGATTTGGAAGGGCTATCCTCCTAACCTAAGCTACCTTAGGGTATTGGGGTGTTTGGCTAAAGTGGGATTACCTGACTTTAAGAGACCTACCGTTAGACCAAAAATCTATGATTGTGTTTTTATTAGTTATGCTCAAAATAGCTCTGCTTATCGATTCATGTCTTTGAGTGATCGTTCTATCTGAGGCTAGAGATGCTGAATTTTTTGAGCATGTTTTTCCATTACAGAAAAATGTTGTATCATCTCCTAGTTTACTTGTTGCATCTATTGATATGTCTTCACATGCTAGTAGTAGTACTTCTGATGATCATATGGTTGAACCAAGAAAGACTAAAAGACCTAGATGTCCAAAGAACTTTGGAGATGATTTTGTTACAACTTTACTTTCTGAACATGGATACACTATTTGTGCTAGTGATGTGTTTGTTTCTGCTTTTTTAATAGAAGATGATCCAAAAACTTATTGTGAAGCAATGAAATCTATTGATGCTAATTTTTGGAAAGATTCTATTAAAAGTGAACTTGATTCTATTGTGTCTAATCAGACTTGGGAGTTGACTGATTTACCTAAAGGTAGTAAACCCATTACGAGTAAATGGATCTTTAAAAAGAAAATGAGACTTGACGGTTAAATAGAAAGGTTCAAAGCTAGACTTGTGGTTAGAGGTTTTACACAAAAGAAAGATATTGACTATTTTGATACTTATTCTCATGTGACTAAAATCTCGACTATAAGAACTCTTGCCGCCTTAGCTACCATTCATAATCTTATTATTTATCAGATGGATGCTAAAACTGCTTTTTTGAATGGTGAACTAAGGGAAGAGATCTATATGTCGCAACCTGAAGGTTTTGTGGTTAAGGGTCAAGAGAATAAACTGTGTAAACTTAACAAGTCTCTATATGGTCTAAAACAAGCACCTAAACAGTGGTATGAGAAACTCAACAACACTTTGGTAAGTAATGGCTTTATGGTTAACAATTCTGATTCATGTGTTTATTCCAAAGTGATAGAATCTGAATGTGTAATTATATGCCTTTATGTTGAAGACATGTTAATACTTGGTAATAATTTGAAGGGAATAGTTAAAACCAAAGATTTTTTGTCATCACAGTTTGAGATGAAAGACTTAGGAGAAGCCGATGTAATCCTAGGAGTTAATATTATTCGAAAATCCAATGGAATTTCTTTAAGTCAATCTCATTATGTTGAAAAAGTGTTGAAAAAGTTTAACTACTTTGATGAAGTGGCTGCTAGAACACCCTATGACTCTAGTATACCCTTATGTAAAAACTTGGGTAAGAGTGTTTCCCAAGAAGAGTATGCTAAAATCCTAGGTAATGTTATGTTTCTTATGAAATGTACTCGACCAGATATTGCATATGCAGTTAGTAGACTGGGTCGTTATACTCATAGCCCTAGTAGTGAATATTGGACTGCTCTTCGTTGTTTACTAAAATACCTAAAAGGAACATCTGGTTTATGTTTGCATTATAGTAAATTTCCTGCAGTGTTAGAAGGATATTGTGATGCAAATTGGGTTTCAGGTAACGATGAGATCTGTTCTACTAGTGGTTATGTCTTCACCATGGGTGGAGGTGCTATATCGTGGAAGTCWWCTAAACAGACTTGTATTGCACGCTCTACCATGGAATCRGAGTTCATAGCWCTKRRKTWGSMRGRMAARRRGSYKRATKGKTWRAAAACCTAYTAGCCGATGTACCAGTGTGGGGGGGACGGCAGACACCGGTCTCCCTACACTGTTACTCACAAGAAGCCATAGGTGTTGCTAAGAATAGTGTCTATAATGCGAAGAAACGACACATTCGAATCATGCAAGCTGCAGTTAAACAACTCCTTGATAATGGAGTGATCACTTTGGACTATGTGAAGTCCGAAAGTAATCTTGATGATCCCTAAGAGACTAGTCATTGAAACGTCAAGGGGAATGGGGCTTAAGCCCTTAAGTCAAGAGTGACTAGGTCTCAAGTCTCCATTCCTATGGCGTTGTATGATTCATAGCCTTAAATGGTGGTGCTTTTGAGACGCACTTGATGAATTATACACCAGATTGGACTTTGTCCTTAATGGCACGTGTGAGAAGTGCTATTGAGAAAGCACTTGAGCCACCTACGTAGGTGTGACAACATAAGACTTTGAGAAGTCTTGTGAACACATCTATTAGAACCAAGGTTAACGCATGGCTCTTAAGAGCGCGTTGCGCTTTGAAATCGCGGAACGATCACATTTTTGAAGGTATGATATGTGTTGTAGGGGAGTATCGACTGAAGCTTAGTTAGGAATTCAAATCGTAAGATATTCTCTCGCTGTAAGTAAGTTGTTTCCTCATCTCACTAAAGTGTCAATTCAAATCGAAAAATATTGATACCTAAGTATCCAATCCTTCCTTTATCCAGAAATTTCTTCTCTTGCCTTTCAATGCCATCTGTGGGGTACTGTTGGAAATGATGACTGTGAAAGCCAACTTGCATTTGTCCAAGTTCTCATTTGCTATCCCACATCGGTAGATTCCCCCCTTCCCCTTTGGTTTATATTAACTCTTGTATTTCACTAATTAATTGTGTGGACCAAAGAGGCTTTTGTTGGGATTGTTGGGCTTGTGGGTTTGGGTCCAAACACGCGCGAGCCGGCCCGGCCCAGCTCGGGCTCATGTTTGGGTAGAGCACCTGCGGTGCGGGCCTTGGCCCACTTTTATCTTTTTGAGCTTGTGTGTGTAGTGGGCTGTCCACATTCAGTGTATCCGATTGTGTTTGTGAGTGTAACAGTCAGCCAAATGTGACTGTTAGTGGCAGCGATTAAGGAGCTGATTATGCTCCACTAATCCTGTCCTTGACTACTGTTTTTGTGGAAGCTGTTTTGGCTCCGTTAGTTGCTCTGTTTTGCTATAAATAGAGCAACACCCTTCACTCCAGAAACACAATCAACACTCTCCTTTCTCTCTTTTCTACTTTCTTCTCTTATACATTTCTGGGTAAAGTAATTCAGTCGTTCCAATGCTCTTATTCCCGAGTGGGCGGGTTTAAGCGATGTAGTGTAAATCCTTGGGGAACTACCGGCACCTGCTGATCGCCACCACGGTCGTGCCGAAATAGTTTTCAAGGCAGTGGCCCTCTTACCACGTCACTACGAATCGGGTTATCTCTTTTCTGTTTTCTCTTTTATCGTTGTTACTGCAGTACCAACAAATCATATTGTTCCGACCACTGTTCTCTGTTTTAATAACAAATTTAACATTAACTGTTCGAAGACTTTTTCCCAACAATCAAAAGAATTTGGCAAGAGGTGACAAAGATAAGAAAGCATATATTTTGGGTGATGAGTATGTCTGGGCAGAAGAAGCCAGCAGGGCAATGGAGTTGGGTATGATGCTACAGAATGTTGCTGGTACGCTCTTCTTGGATTGCAGCTTATACGCAGCCATTGTCATCTTTTCCCTCTCGCTGTTTGGGTGAGTTCGACGGTTAGTTGTTTAGGGCTTAAGAATCAGTTTTGCTCAACTGTGTTTTCTCAAATCTCAATCCCAGCCTGTTAATCAGTGCCTCTTGTTCCCCTTTTTGGCAGTTCTAGATTAATACTACATAGCTTGTTTTGGTCTTCTACACAAGTGGAGGTTTTTAATCATTTTGCTTGTATTTTAAGAGGTAATCACAAGCACAGTTTATATCGGTGTAGATATTCGAGAAACAGATGAGTACCATCCTCAATGACACATGTTTTGAAATTAGAACTAGTAGTGAGTACCATCCCTCAACGAGAGCTGTACTTGTAGTTTATAGCGGAGAAGATATTCGAGAAACAGATGATTTCAGGATCTTGTATGACAATTTAAAACGCTGTTCAGTCAAACAAATGATTAGTTCAGTCGAAGAGCAGCGTCACTATAAGGAATAGATCCATACATCAAACAGAATACAGAATATGATGCCAAATGAACTAGACCTTGGCAAAACTAAGAGTGGTTTGTTTACCATAAGCTGGGCTAACCTTGTAATAATGCTTAATATAATCACCCACCACCACCTTCTTATACTCGACATCACCCGTCTGATCTTTCTCCACTGGCTCAATTTCAGTTGTCGGGGCCGGAATGTAGAACAAAGCCACAGACAACCTTTCCACATCAGGTTGTGCTATAGCTCTATGCAATCCACTAATTACTCTCCTATTGCTCATGATCTCTATCAAATCACCAACAATGACTAAAACAGCGTCAGTGGGCCATGGTATGGTTTGCCAAACATTCTTATCTTTGTGCATAGCCTGAAGGCCGCCCGAGTTTTCCATCTGGATCAGTACGGAGAGGGCACTTGGATCCGAATGTGGGTTCAAACCCAATGTCGAATTTGGGTTTGGACAAGGAGGATAATAATTGATTCTAACTTTAATCTCACTGGTTTCTCGATCAAAGTATCGCAGAAATCTATCTTTCTCTAATGATAAAGCTTCTGCTAAAGCTTCGAGTATTTGATCACCCACATTTCTTGCTTCCTCAGCATATCGCTCCATGATATCCCTGTCAAAAATCAGTTCATGATCAGATACCTTTTCAATCTTTCATTTATGTTAATGTAATCTCGTAATCTGACACTTCTATCTCAAAAACATATAATTACTCGAGGTTCATTAAAAAACATGTACTCGACCTTTAGTAGCTGGAGAGGATCTAGACACGTTCATAACCTTAAAGGGTAGACAGTCGATAATTAATGTTCATAAGATCATTGATCGGGACTCAACCATTACCTTAAGGTTTTATTTGATATGGTCTGTTTGAACAGATAAAAAGTTTGCGACGTACCTAAAGTTAGGGGGATTTCGAGGCCAAACATCGAGTCCATCAGTCGACCTTTTAGGTGCAGCCATCATAGTTAGGCGATCAACCCATTCAAAAATCTGATCTTCAGATTTAACATAATTCCTTCCATAACCCATGTTATCAGTACTAGCATAGGTGCCAACACTCTTCCTTTTTTCCTCTATCGACAACCCGTAAAACCCCTTGACAATTCCCTTTACATCATCCAACAAAGAAGCCGGTATGCCATGATCACAAACCAGTAACATGCCCCATTCTCTCGCGCCATTAGCCAGCTTCTCTAGCTCTTGGGTTCGATCATCAAGCCTCATGGCTCGTAGTTTTGTCAGGGTCACGGACGGGAAATTGTTGAGCAAGACAGAGGTGCAGCTGGGGCTGATGGAGCCTAAGTCTGGCTTTACGAATATTTTTGGTATGTCATTGATACCATGACGTACGAGTTCCTGGACGAAAGGAACTCGTAAAGTTCGCGATGAGCCGTATATGTCTGTGATCGTTGCTTCATGGTAAGAGGCATTGGTGGATCCTTCCATCAATCTGATTAGTTAAGCTGGTTGAGGTTTGTGATGTGAATTAGAGAGGATATAGTGTTTAAGTTGAGCCTTTGAGGATAATGAGACGGAGTAATTTATACGACATCTACGATGATGGTGAAAGGTAGGGTCATACCGTCTACAGAGACTGTCTTTCGCTAAATTAATGTGATCTAGTTTAAAAGTTTAAACATTATATACGGGTAAATGTCATCTAGTTTAAAAGTTTACTGGGAGCATAAGAAATATAATTCACTTTAATTTATCGTAAAACAGGATCGTATAATAATCATTTTTACCCACTAATAAGATTGTGTTTGGATCCATTTTATAACTATGTTAGTATAAAACCGCATTAAAAGATAAACTCAGAGTAATACTCAAGAGTATTAAAACATATGATGGTGACATTGAAACATTTGTTAAGTATACCATTCATATTTGACTAGGTAGATTGGAATTTCAGATATTTTCCTAACAAAACTAGATTAGGCATCATATTTGATTTTTCTCTTATAAGTTATAAATAATCAAACTGGATTCAGGTCATAACACAAATATTTGGGTACTCTTTATCATATTTCGTATTCGGGTGTTATGAAACTAAAAATTACTTTCTATCTCAATATATAAATAATAATCTTTTTCTTTGTTTTCAGTAGTTTCCATTTCTAGTAGAACCAAAGACAACGGATTTTTTTTGTTCTGGATTATGACGAAATACAGAAAAATGACTTGTTAGATTGCTGATATTAATTTTGTTAGGAAAATATGTGATTCATTAATTTAATTAAATTATTGAAAGTCACCGGAAAACCACTTCTTTTACCTCACTATTGGGTTCGGAGGCTCTTGACGAGTTGACGTACTAGTGTAATCTGGTGTATATATGTTTGCATTAACTCAAACACAGCACGCTATGGTCATGGCAAATCTACGGGACAAAAGGCTTGATCCACTGGATTGTTACTTGAAAAGCCAGTCACGTTGATTACATTCATGTACAATCCTTCACGACACAGTTGATGTGTGCAGTGGCCTTATGCATGGCCTGAATGGAACATTTACTGTGTGGTCTCAACCAGATGTGTGTCCCGTAACAGTATGTACGATAACTTCGCTCCATATAAATAGTAACTCTTGAAATGAGAAAAGTACCAGACACAGTCAAACGAGACAGGCCGCAAGGAAACGCAACAGTATTGTGAGGTTTAGAATCAGGAATGTCCAAACAATGGTGTGAGCAAATGTATATTCAAGTTGTGTTCGCGCTTTTTCGAACAAATAACCGTCCAAAACTAGTTCAAGTGCTTATTAGCAAAGCCAAAGGCTTGAACACAAACATGTACCGGACCCCAAATTAAAACAGCCATAAAATGAAGAAAACAAGTTCCGTATAAATCTTGCTACATACGGAATAGTTATTACAGAAGCTCGTCATAAAATAGCACTAGAACATGGAACAGTCGTAAAATGTCAAAGCAAGTTCAGGTATACATAGTAATTACTGCAGATCGTTGAAAGCAAATTCAAGTGCTCCTTAGCAATGCCAGGAAGATTACTCTCATCTGCTGAGATTCCTGCAAATCAGACACGAAATTCGGAATCAGCCCATATTCAAAAGTACTGACTGTGGGAGCCAAGAGGTTCACCAACGGAATCCACACTTACGAGATCGTCTCATGATTATTAATCACGAGACCTCTAACATACTAGAAAGTGATTTTGTATCCCTCCGTTTTTTGTTAGTTTCTAGTGTGCGATATAGTGTGTCTCACATTTTGTGAGGCAGTCTCCCGGTAGACTACTTGAGTAGAGTCCCACCAATTGACATTCATGTTCCTTTTTTTTTTTTTTTTTTCTAGAAAACAATCATATAGACCTTCAGTTAAGCACGAGTAGGGCATAAAGAGAGAATTAGTTGAGCAGTGTACAAGAGAGAATGGCTCCTGTTTGTAGCAAGTCGGAACATCTAAAGAGGAATACATGTAGGTAGAAGTTCAATAACTCTGATACTCCTTCCAGACTATTTTTAATGTGCCTTGCGACTTGGAAAGACAACTTTAACCACTATTTAGTACTTGCAACTCTTTTCAAAATAATACTCCATATGAAAATAATTCTTTCGATTAAAAGAAATGACCACTATTTTCTCACAATATACAATACTCCGCAGCTCTTAGTTTAAAAAAGCACGCCTTGAGTGCGCCTAAGGCGCGCCTTGGATGAGGCACTAGCCAAAACGCCTCGGTCCATTTTCGATGCGCCTTTTAGACACGACTCACCCAACAAGGCTAACTAGTATGCACTTTCCATATCTTATAGACAAGGCTCACTATATCTCTTCCCCATTATTCCCAACTTCACTTCTTGACATGTTAGCCAACTTGAAAACTCCAAAAAAGACAATTGTTCCCAAAATTTTATTAGGAAATAACAATTTTGTTATCAAAAATAGGGTGCCTTGCGTCAAAAAGGCGCGCGTCTTCGCCTTGCGCTTTGCGCCTTGTCGCCTCGGCCCCTTAGCGCCTCAATGCGCCTTGCGCATTTTTAAACTAAGCCGCAGCTACAAATTCCACTTATCTCCTGATACCAAGATGAAATCTAAACCAACTATTACAGAATGCATGTGATGGTTAGTGTGGTAGAACTTGGACTAATTCGGACAAAAAACCCAAATTGGTAAATGAAAATGGAAGGTGAGAGCCAGATTGGAAAATTAAGTTAGTCTGGCGACAAATTTGTAGAAAAAGTGGAAGGTGGGTGCCAAATTGGTACAAAATTACTCCGGGGCAACAAATTGGTAAAAGAGAAAAAACCGTCGCCGAAAAATTCAACGATTTATCTCTCATAATAACGTGTACAATATTTTTTTTTTCCGAACGTTTGCCTTGCTAGAGGTGACTACAAGGAAGTCAACATTACCTACCAACCTCTGAAAACAATCGGGAAAATGAACAAAACTGAGGGGAAAACGAATGAAAAAAAAAATCACACTAATTTCCGACCGACATTACTCCGTCAGAAGGTTTGATACGGAAAGTATATAAGTTCCGAAAAAATGGCACACAGTAAGTTTCAGAGCAGGAAAGCAAATGCCAATTTAAAGGGATCATTTTAAAAATTCCAAATTGGGGAAAATCATAATCTCCACTCTTTGAGCACCGATTCATCATAGCAATAACCACACACACACACACACACACTTCCAGAAACTCCATCTTCTGCTCGGTTGCCTTCTCTTTGTGGCTCTCACCCTCACTCTGTCTCTTTTCCTATCCCTCTTTTTGACCCTACTCTTGCCACCTACAAAGTTCCAAACTGAAGAACTCATACCACGTCAAAAAAGAGAGCGAGTGAAACGGAGAAAAACAGCCATTATATATATATATATACTTCAATTGAAGATGAGTTCCAAGTAAAGCGGGAATCTTTCTCTGTATAATCAATGTTTTCATCTAGACTATCCAAGGCTTATTCCAAGCAACAAAACATTCCTAAACTATTCAAATTAAAAAACTCTTGGTTTTTAATAGGACAAGACGCACTCAGGCGAAGGGGGCACGACTCATCTACACGAGGTACATTGCTTTTGCAAATAGATCTAAATTTTCATAATAAAGGTTGTGTAAGCTTGTAAGGTGTAACAACAATTTTTTGGGGTTTTAAAAGAGGGCTAACAATCTAACATCTAAAGAAGTACTCCGTACTCGTTATGGATAACATGGCAGATAAAAGGACACAATAAAAGAGCAAGAAGAGGTAAGGGAATTGCATACTAGTGTACCTCGCTAGCTACACCTTATCTATGAGGTGCACCAAGGTGTTTGACTAGTGCCAAACCTTGGATCTGAGCGCGCCTGAGGCACGCATTTTTAAACTAAGCAATACCGCTCCAACGAGTATAGTTTCTATGTCTGAACCATGATTCCACTAACTTAGAGATTCATCCTTCAGTCTTAACAATATCCTGAAGACCAGCTGTATTCCTCTTTATCTTATCCTGCTTTATGAGACTTTAATCCCAAAACAATTTGGAATGGGCCTCATAAATCACAAGGAGTTCCTCTGGGGTCAGTGCGCCTAGAACTAGTTTTGTCAAACGACAATTAATATTTGCACATGGATGGAAGGGCAAACTCCGTATATGGAAATATGTTGCCGCGCTTATATTGTATAGATACCAATACATGAAGAGTATTACAATCCACAGAATACAAAGTTACTACTTATCTGGTCACATGTTATTAAGTACTACTTATCTGGTCACATGTTATTACGTTAACCACTTACCATTGATATCAACAATAATCTAATCTCAGAAATTAACAAAAATTACTAAAGAATATTAACAATAGGTCGTTAACACGTGCTTAATTAAGTATTAACTTATGCCCATGATGTGCAGTTGTGCACAATAGAAATATGCCTAATAGAAAACTATAGTACTAAATGTTTTTGTTAAATTGACCAACACTTTAAATACTTCAAAACCAAAACAACAAATCATCAAAATGCTAGCCAATATATTGGAAAATAGTGACAAACTCTTCAACTAGGATATGAGAAAATAGTTACATGTATCGACTTTAGAAATTATGCTTTCACATAAATTGATCCAACTCATCTATGAAAAAGATCATCATCATGATGTCAATTCTCCAAACTCTTCCGAGTTTTCTTTTTAGCGTAATTAATTTGTTTCCTACGGTAATATTACGACATCTATTAAAAGCTTGTACTTGTATTGAGTTCGATGAGTTGCAAGAGAATATGAGGTAAAAGTTAAAGTACCATTTTTTCTGCTCTGACACTAGCTAATGTTTATCAAACTGCTCCCAATGAAAAAGTATGAAGTCTTTTCTCTAGTATGAAAAGGACTAATAGGTAATGACAATGTTATAATTGCTAGTCTCTGAATCATAAATGGACCACTAATCAATGAAATTTAATGTTATAGTAGGGAAAATCTTAAACCAGCATTCCCTCCTTATACATAACAGACATAATTCACCTCAAAACTACATTTTCGGGACACGGTCAAGGGTGCCATGAGGCTAAAATAAAACAGCTACTAACTTAGAGACGAGGAGGAAGAGATTGCATAGATGAAAATTTTCTAGAAAGATGTCAGTTAATTTGAAAGAGAAGGCTTTACGAGAATATCTTCCACATTATAAGGAAAACATTGGTGTGAAAGATACCTATACAAATGTTATATGCTACTTATGGATCTACGCCATTTTTTGGTGCTCCAACCATGGTGAAATATACCAAAATTAGCTCATCACAATTATTATATTGTCACAAGCAGCTACTAATAGATATTCGATTGGTCTTAATGAAGGAAATAGAGTGCATGTTCTATCATAGTGTTGCGAGAAATAGAGGAAATATATACCCCTTTAGAGGATTCACCCCATATTCCATTTTCACTGTTGAAAACTAGGGGGAGTGTAAGAAAAGGGGATCTCAAACTTGATAGTTTTACTTAGGACTTGCTTGGAATTGAGGTAATCAAAGGGTCATGGATGAAATATACACAGAATAATGGAGGTAGTGGTCGTGGTGGATAGAGAAACGGGATGAATATAGACTAATTACTACTCTGGGGGTAAAATAGTTACCCATTTCCCTCTTAGGTAATATATTACCCTCATATAAGTGCAATAATTCCCCCACCACTCCCTCATCCTACCTTCCCCACAATAAATTTACTCATTTTCCCCTTTATTTTGAGCTCCATTAACATGGTGATGATAACCCACAATGAAAGCAAAATTCGTCAATTCAGCTTAGAGAGATCTTTGGAGAATTTAGAGGTTTCACAAAGTTTGGAGACCGGCAATTTGATGATTGGATCGAAAGTCACTAAAGGGGCAAGTAGGCGCCTTACAATGTCTCAAAATGTAGCAACTTTGTCATTTCTAGCATTACTACTTACTAGTATTAAGGTCAACCGATAATTTTCTTAATTTTCTCATTTAAGTGCATCACTTGTTCTAAACCACCTAATAAGGACTAAAAACTATTCAGCTTATCCAAAATTTCTAAAAATCGAAAATTTCACATCCAAGCAATAACAAGAAAATGCATACAAAGAACAACACAGTATAAGATACCATATTCACAAACAGCCTCTTTGCGTAAGTAGAGGCACATGGATAAGGGCGAGTACGCCTGATCTCCCTTATGCCCCGTGATTTGCAAGAAAGTTTGAGGGTTGGGGCTATTTATTTCATCCTAATTTCCAGTAAGCCCATAACAAACACAGAAATGAGAAGTTGAAGAGAAAATAGAGAAAAGATTCAATGCTGTAAAAGCAATAAAACCTAAATCACATAATTTAATCTAAACTGGTAAATAGAACTGCCATCAAACCCAGAAATGAAGACAACACCAGAAGCAGCATGAGAGCCTTAATCCCTTATAATTAAATCATCCTTTAAAACCGTCAATAGTCAATTGCAAACCCACAAACGAATACACCTCATTATTCTAATCATAACAACATAACCCTAAATGGATAACCCTAAATTACAATTAAAGAAAAGAATAAAATACCTGATTCTGAAAATCAGTTGGTGTAACCACCACCAATAGCACTATAATCCTCCTCAACAGCAGCAACCAAATACGGCCTCGGAAACCCAGTGAGCTCAAACGACTTCTTCTCCTTCATCATCTTCTCAACATCCGCTTTCTTAAGAATAGTTCGGCGGATGGGAGGGCGATTGCGTCGCTGGTCGCGTGGGAAGTATTTGATATCGAATACGGTATCGGGATTGGAGGTTGGGACAATGGCACGCTGCGGCTCCGTGGCCGGGCAGAACGGTCGGTATTCTGTGGCTTTGGGTACGGCGGATCTGTACTCAGGGGATGCGCATGGGCCTGTTATCTCCCATGGCGCTTTCAGGTATTTTCTGACGGATTTTAGGAATGATGTTGCGGCGGTTTTTGCGGCTGACATTTTGCTGCTCTTGGTGGTGGTGGTTTGTGAGATCAGGAGGATTATGACTTATTGATGGGATGGGATGGGATGAGATGCGATATGATATAACCCTTGTGTCACTCGTCTGGTTATTATGTTTTGGGAGGACATAACTCTTGCTCAGAAATTACTACTGACCTAATATTGGTGCTCGGCTCCGCCTGTACTACTTTATTTAATATTAAATTTTACAAAGCGTCTCCCTTGTGACGGGTCGGATCCGAAGACGGATAATGTCACTCACATAACAAATAGGGGGACAAGGTGGGGGCACCCCCCACTTGCTTTCCCCTCTCCTCTATTTGGGCATTTTGTCTCACAAAATGGTACCCGTCTTCTCATTTGTGACGGATACCTTCCGTCACAAATGAGAATTTGCCTAAATTTTATATTCAATTAAATAAAATGGTTATTTTATGGAAATAATCCATCTTATGCCCCCTCTTATCAGATTAATCTATTCTCGTATTTAACTGAGAATAATCACATCTTTTACGTCATTTAACTTATAGTGAACTTAGCCCATAATTAACCTGTAAATACCGGTTTTCCAATAAGTCATTGTTTTTTTCCTTTTTATTTTTTTTTTCTTTTTCTCGTTCTTTCTTTATACTTTCTTCATCAATCTTATTGACTTCCATAACCAATCTTATAGACCTTCATAATAGCCATCATCTTCATTGCTATCAATCTCTAGAATAATCATACTACTATTTTAATATCAACAAACCCAAATAATCCCCCCAAAAAGAAACCCAAATCGATTAAGAAACCCAAAGGTAGCAAACAAAACGATTAAGAAACCCAAATCGATTGGAAACCTAACTTTAAACCCGGAACCCCAGATTTTTTGGGGGTTTAATTATCAACAAACCCAAATCGATTATGAGTGAACCCAAATTATTTTGGGGGTTTGGTGAACCCAAATTGTGGTGGGTGTCAAAGGTAAGGTCATTGTAGTGGGTTGACGACACAAGTAGTGGTACAGAGGCAGCAGTTGCAGTGATTGGTGCAGGGGGTGTGGAGAGATGAGTAAGGGGAGATGGGTAGTTTTTATGGGGTAGAATTGTTTCAGCTATACAACTCATAATTTTACTTACTACACCATATTATGTTAATTTATCAGCGACCTTGATAATTCCATTAGCTTGGCTCAAGTAAAAGTGCTCCAAACTTGTACAATAAGAAATAAAAACAACCAATTGGAACTCCCCATAGAAGAAAATGCAAACAACCAGCTTGGCTCAAGTTTTGAGAATCATCTATTGGTACCATGAAAGTAATATGATCTATGAATGAAGAAGATTTGTATTCAAGTATTTAATGGCTGACATTCTCTCAGAGGGGTAATGTAATACCCCCATACACTAAGGTGCCTTACCAAGGCCACCCTAAGTATAGAAGTGCTACCATTTCGTTTACCTGGGGCAATGTATATCAAATAGACCATAAAGAAACGTACGTTAGATAAATAAGTTTAACTGATTGCAAAACAAAATACCCAAAACTGTCTAATAAAAATACAAATGTTCCAAATGGCAAACCAACTAAAAATAATAAAATGTTCAAGACACAGCGGAAGACTTCTAGACATCTCATGGTGACATAACCCAGCTATTCCATGCGCATCTATCTCAAACCTGCTCAATAACTGCTCACCATCCCCAAATGGATCACCACGGTTTTTAAAACATTTAAACGGGGTCAGTTACTGAATACATAAAACAAGATGCAAAAGATACAACACACAGATCACATCTCCACACACCTGACTACACACCAAAGTGTGTAGCTCTGCCAGAATACCTATCGCAACAGGTATTCCACGCCGCCAGTGAGGGACCGCAGCCGTTCCCACCAAATCCTCGCTTATCTACTCCGAGCGAAAACTCAAGTTCCTTAATGTGCACATCCCCTCCTATGGCGGGTTCCACAGAGGGCAAATCAAGGGCGTGAAACCACTCCCGCAAGTGACTCCACTCAGCCGAGGGCGCGCCTCGCGAACCACAGACAAAAACATCCGATCAAAACATACAACGACGATTACCAATACCATCAAGATCAACAATATTCACAATCA
>VHZZ01003514.1:34780-45799 GCA_009801015.1 Silene noctiflora
GAAGATAAGACGAAGAAGTGACAAAAAGAGGAACTTCAGATTACTAATGCCTACTTTGAAGAGCCATAACTTGAGTTCTACAAATGATAATCAAGGGATTCAAATTAGAGGTGAAATATTATCCTATTATCTTTCCAACCCCACCAAAAACACTTGATTTGACCAAGTAACGATGAAATGAAGAGCGTTTGAAGTTAAGTGCGCGTTGCAGGAAGATGCTGAAAAGAGTATACTCGATCGAGTCCACCAAAAACTCGATCGAGTATCCACATGCAATTGAGAAATTTGCAAATGTCTAGAGTTGGGGATGTTGAGAAGTTCATACTCGATCGAGTTCCCCAATACTCGATCGAGTATCCACCAATAGTCCGACTTCAACGAGGACTTTCCATATTAGATTTATTTCATGCTATATATACCAAACTCGACACCTATGTGTGGACTCACTATTTTACCCTAGAACGCAGTAAACTCCTAGTTTTAGCTTTGATACTCGTTCATTAGATCTATTCCTTGCACTACGGTAATTGTTAATCTTTCCTCATTAATTATTAAGATATTAATCGTTCTTTATAATTTATTGTTCAAGGTTTATGCTTTTAAYTCATTATTGTTATTTCATATCTTCAATTATGTTTACATCCATCCTTATTGTTGTTTATTCCTTTATTATGAGTAGCTAAATCTCCAATCTAGGGTGAAAAGGGATCTAGGTTGTTAGAAAGGGACTAATTAATGAATTGATTGTTAAATTGCTTTATGTTATTTTTCAATTGTTGATTTAATCCTAATTAATTGATTACTGGCCAGAGTTAATTGATTAGTCTCGCATACTAGGATTTCTACCGACCGGAATAAGACTAGTAAAGGCTACAACAATTGGATAGACCTAGTTTAATGATAGCGGCTGCATGTTAGACTAGATCTAAAGTTCATAATTTGATTGACTGACATTATGACCTTAAACAGTTAAATTGCTCAATCAATGAATTAAATCTACCTTGAATAACTGCCTAGTGAACTTGACCCCTAAACTCTTTAATTTTATTGTTTACGATTATTTAATTTACTTGCAATTTTGTTAGTAAAAACAAAACAAACAAACTCTTCAAGCAATTATTTACCTTTAGACAAATTAATCGGTTAACAGATAAAACAACCGCCTCCCTGCGGATTCAACCCTGACTTATCACTAACTATTTTGTTAGTATAATTTAGGATTATTTTGATATAGGTGATACGACTAAATCCTTATCAATTTGCTTTACACTAATGATTTGGCCAATGTTAAAAGCGGTCATATCATGCTTCTCTTCGTTGGAAAATTCATTTGCCCACTCCTTGAGACGAGTTTCGAAAGCTTCCATCCTTGGAAATCTCTTTATGAAAATTTTATGTAGTTTTATGAGAATATAAGCTATGGTGCTATAGAAGGGAGAATTGTGAGAATAAACGTTCACCCGAGACATCTCTATATACTATTCAGGCTTTCCTAATTCCGCTCATGAACAGACACGCCCAGGAGAAAACACAGCAACTGTTGCGTCTTGAGGAAGGATCGCAGCACTTGCTGCCCCCTTTCCCAAGCCTTTTTTTTCTTCAGTTTTCTACGGAAAAGATTTCCTAATCTGTTTTTTGGTATTTATTTCCTATTCCTATAGGATCTTGGACGACTCGTTTAGTGGAGATTGGATTTCCATACCCTTATCGGATTTCCGTTTCCTAAATGAGTTCGCATTTCAAGGCGGCCGCTCCCGATGCATACTTATTCATTTCTTTTTTTATTCTTTTTAGGGGAAGCACTCTTCCACCGTCTTTACTTTTTTAGTTTCATTTCATTTTCTTTCATTTTCAAACTTCGATATTTTCAAACTTATTCATTTTCTATTTTCCTTTTTAGGGGGAAGCACTCCTTAACAGTCGTTACATTTTACATTTTCAAATTTAAAACATTTTTTCTTTCAAGCTTAGTCATTTTATTTTTTTAGGGGGGAAGCACTGCCGTCCTTTAAATCGTGCAACACATCACTATCGACTCATGTTGGGCTATTTTTTTTCTTTTCTTCATTCGACTTCAAGTTTACATTTTAGGCCATCAAAAACTTGTAATTACATGTTTACACTTGTTTTTTTAGTTTCTTGCCTTTTTCTGTGTAAATTTCCGCAACTTGATGGCGTAAGTAGTCACTATGCCAAAACCTGTTTTCAAGCTAGCCTTCAGGAACAAGTTTTTATACATAAAACAGCAGCAAAGGCACGCAGGCCCATATATATACATGTCAAATGTATACAACATATACAAACTCGAGCTCATGCCCGAGAACAAAACGAAATCCAAAAAGTACAATAGAAGGCTGATCACTACACTACTCAGGCTCTACGGCTCCTAAGGTCCCAGACCATCGCCTCAAGTATGGCGACGTCAGTGTCACGAACCTCGAGCTCCGTCTCCAAGCGAGCTATCTCTTCACGAGACCGCTCCAACTCGAGCTCCAGCTCACGCTCCCTCTGCAGAACAAAAAACAATTATCAAAATGCAAAAGAAGCTTGTAAAGAAATTCAAATTTCTTTTAAAGCAAGGAAATGTTCTTACCTCTCCTCCAGTACGACCCTCAAGTTCCTCAACGGCTGTCGCTCGAAGTCGGTTGGCCATCCGCCACAGCTCTACGTGCCTCGACGGCGCCACCTGCATTTTCAAATCAAATCAACTCTCATTTCATGTTCCTACAAGCTAGGAAGCGAAGATAGAAAGAAAATGAGTGTAGATAGAAGACTCACCCTCCTGACAACGTCCTTCCACTCATCGAGGCCAGCCTCAGTTACTCCCTCAGGAAAGGAACGGACCTCTATCGACACCGTCGCGCCAGCCGCCCTCATATACTCAAAAGTCTCAGGAAAAGCTGGGGGCTCAACGCCAGCAGTATCGATCTCCTGTTACAATACAAATATCATCAGTACATTTTACTTTCAAAAGGGGAATCACATTCCAAAGAAACGAGAGGAATACTTACCACGATCGGCCAGTACGCCAATCTCCTCAAATCAAACTCCGAGTACTCTAACTCAGGAAGAAGGAGAGTGTCGCCAGTAGCTCCAGCAAGGTTGGTCGTCCTCTCCGCCCCAGTAGACTCCCTAAACATCGTCTGCGGTGGATCGATGGGAACAGTAAAGGTGTCACGGAGACACTACAAGAAGGAGTCAATTAGAACTCCGGAGTCTAAGTACCTCAGCTACAAAGGTTGGTGCCCTAGTGTAGTACTCCCAATGCCTTGACACCCACTGAAATCACACCTTATAGGTCAAGGAAGCAATATTATAAATACATAACATATAGGGTACTGCCTGGGCACATCAGCCGCCCTCGTGGGCGCAAAGCCAGGGAAGTACGAGTAGATCCATGCCATAAATAAAAGAGGTTCCCGATAATCATTCATTCAATCAAATAAATGTGAATAATCATTTATTTACATATCAGTTAGTCACTTATCATTCGTATGCCAATTCACTATATTCATTAAATATTAATTTACAATGATCCTCCATTCACCAGAAGTTTTAGTAAGTAAATCAGCCATTTATCGAGTAATCCTTTACTTACCCACATCTATGATGATCATTCGTTAGTCAAGGCAAGTAAATAATCATTTATTTATTCTTTACGAGATATACGAAGAGAAAGGGTAAGATAAGCACCCCTATTCTATTATTATAAATGAAGATAAAAGTAAGGTTCATACCTCCAAGACGAGCCCTGAAACAACAGGAGTAGGCGGCGTCCTCCTCTCTCTAGTAACTCGGGACGCACCATGGCCCTCATTTAACGAGTGAGGATCGCAAAGCTAGGAGTGACCCAATCTAGGCGACCTAGGCTACCCAAGTCATCAAGGAATGGAAGAATCTTCGTCGACGACCTCTCCCCGTTGTCTCCGAAGTAAATCAAAGACATAAACCACCAAAGCCACAAACAGGCCCTCGGCTCAGCTAGACACGGTATAAGAGTCAACCAACTACCTCCCTCAGCCAACTGTACCCTAGAGAGAGCCTTACCATCAAAATCCTCCTTGACATAAGAGCTCGGAAGCAAACCGGGTACTCTAGCTGTGACCTTAGGCAAAGACCAACCCACCAGCCTCTTGGCCTCATCCGAGTCAGGTCTCATGGCCGTCTCAGGCCACACCATTGGCTCATCTCCGCAAGGCATGCCGGAGATTATGTCGAAGTCCTATAAAGTCACCCCGATCTCACCAAATGGCATGTGAAAGGTCGAGGTCGTATCCCAGAAGAAATCTAGGAATGCCATGATCAGGCATATGTTGGCATAAATCTTCCCTGCTTGAATCTCGCGCCAAGCTCGTACAAAAGCACCAAAAGAACCTCCGTCAAAGATGCCCCTCTCCTCCTCCGTAAACCTCTCATAGGCCTCCATCATGGCCGTATAACCCGATAATGACCTCATGTTGCCAACCTCCTGCAAGTTCAAACGCGTTTCGATTAATCGACCATATTTCAAGAAAAGAAAAATAATAAATGCAAGATTATGTAACAAAGAGACTTACCAAACTCTGTGACGTGCGGTATGACAAGTGGCTCTCCGCAAAAAATATGATATGATGAGCATCCCATTTGTCAGCCCACTCAGGTGCCCGAGCTAGCTGACGACCACCCCTCCTAGTGACCCTCCTGGGCAACTCCTCCTCTACGTCTTCCTGAACTCCCGTATCAGCCACGAGGGCCAAAGAAGGGTCAAAATCGACATCCATAAAGTCACGTCCGGACGTCGAAGGCATATCCTCTACAAATTCGACAATTTCAAGACCATTTCAATTCATTTTGAGTAATTTTCAGACCTTTTTCGGCCCATTTTCAAACAATTTGGAAAATATTCCCTATTGGATATACTAACATGATTACACTACGTTCCTACGTGTCTTAAATGCACCTCATGGCGGCGGTAAGTCGAAATTTTGGCAGCATTTCGCTACAATGAGCCTAAACCAACAAAAAAAGTGTCCCGGAGAGCGGTCACAAACTGAAAATCCGACATGACAACAAATTTACCCATAATCCAAGGACTTCAAAACATCAAGTTTCGTCGATTTTCGACTAGTATGAGGCCATTTTCGAGCTATTTAAGTGGTTTTAGCCTAAAACCGTCACATTTTCCTCTCATTTTCTTTATACTTGAAGAGAATTCAAAATAAACACATGAGTACGCTCCTAATATAGTCTAATACGCATTCCTAATGCCAATTTCATGAGACAAATCCAATTGAGGCAAAAGCCCCTAATTTTTGACTATTTGGGTGTATAAACCCTAATTAAAAATTAAAGATTCAAGCCATTAATTCTATTAGAGCAAGAAGCAAGGTACATACCTGGATTAGTCATGATTTGGAGAAAGTCTTGATCGATTTTAGGTTGAAGATTGATAAAGTTTGTCGAGGGTTTTGTGTTTTTGAAAAATAAAATGTCAAAACAAATGAACACACTGTATCGTGCTCAATTCCGGTTTTATTCAACCTGGACGAGCTTGGGAAGAAACGCAGTTCCTGCTATGTCCTTTCCTGACTTGCAGCTTCTGCTGCGCACTTTCCCCAACAAGAATTGCTCGTCTTAAGTCGTTATAAGTCGTTACTCGTGGGTCTTGCCCCCTAATTCGTTATTCGAAACGTTTTTCTACACGTTTCGAGGTAGTTTTCATAAATTACCTTCTATGGGAATGACGTTTTCGTCAGGATCGATTCTACTCCCCAGCGGTTTACATGCTTCCTCTTATGAAACAAAATCTATCAACTTTTGCTGAAAATTTTTTTTACTTCCAAACCGGCGCAAGTAGATTCAAGCCTCAAAACTATTCTATCAAATCCTACCTCGGGTAAAACGGACATCCCACCACCAAATCTTACTTCAGGTAAAACTGACATCCCACTATCAAGTCCTACTTCGGGAAAAACTGATATCCCACTATCAAAATCCTACATTGGGTAAAACTGACATCCCATCATCTCACCATCCCACCAACCTATTACTTACAATTCTATCTCGGGTAAAACCGACATCCAACTTTCAGTATCCTGCGCCAGGTAAGACTGACGTCCCTCCATCTACATCCCTACATTGGTTTCAGAATTCGCCCTTTTGAAGGTTTCAGGTATGATGTCTTCTTATGGCTGGCTTGACTTCCCTTGTAGTCTATAGGACTTTAAACGACCTTCCCCGGAAGGCGAGAGACTCTAAAATGTTCCCGATGACAGGTACCTGGTTTAGTCCCCTTGAATCGCCTCACGTCGCCATAGTCTTCAGGTTTTAATCTCCGATTGACCTAAAGTCTATACTTTGACTTTCGCCTTGTCCAAGCCTTAGTTAAAGTGGGGGCTCTATAGATACCTCGTTTCTGCACCCCTTGCCAAACACCCAGTGATGATTGGACTGCATGTTTAATATACAAAGCGTTATTACGACATTCCATTAATTCGACGTCAAACGATTTCCTAAATAGTCATGCCAACCCCTTCATTGTCATCTACACGCCGATACGGTCTTTTTGGCAGTAATTAGAGTACATTTGGAGTCTGGGTCAAAAACAATCTTCATTTTCAGAAACCGTCATCATTTATCAACATCGTCTCAAAATCTGAGTTGGGATACTTTTAAGAATCCTAAAATATCTCAAATAAATTTAAAATTTCGAAAATATTCTATTTTTACGGAATAAGGAAAACAAATCCTTTCCAAATTCTGAAAACGCGGAAATCTCCGCTATTGGAGGAGAAACGGCTTCAGGAGATGGCGCACAACCTGGTGCGCCTCGTCCTAGGCCTGTTTCCAGCAACGTCCAGATCTTCCTAGATTCTTTCTGTATTTTAATCTTTCCTAACCTCTCACCTCGATTAGTTTAAATATAGGCCTCCCCGTCACATAGTATTCAAGCGAGTGTCCGTCCCTTCCCTTCTCTCTTTGCATTGTGCTTTTGCTACGACGCCTACGTGCTTGAGCATTCTCGACCACATAAGCCTTGATCATTCAAGGTACCAGTCACGTTTTGCATAGACCTACCAATTTGACCACTACATTTTAATCAACTTAATCAATCGTTTTTCTTAGATCCTTTTCAAGGGATCTTCATTACATCGAGTCGAATTAGTCAATTTCGCTTCGTAAACATGTAAGTCTGAGGGTGTAAAATTCCATTTGTATTTTGTTTTATGTATTTACTATCATGTAAGAGTCTACGCCATAAACATGCTTTCAAAATCGTAAGTTTTTTAACCTTTTTGACGAATCAGCAGGGAAAGACTGTCGAGAAGAAACGCAGGAGCAGTTGCGCCTTCATGAACAGTCGCAGCATCTGTTGTGCCTCTTCCAGAGGCTTCTTATCTGTTGTTTCTCTTCTTCTTCTTCCTCGAGTACCATTTGTTTCGTCTTTTTTGTTTTATTTCGCTTTGTTTCATAATTTTCAGTTTTCTTAATTTATTTTCTTTCATTTTTCGACTTAAATCCCTTATATTCCAATATTTGTGGGTTTTTGTCATCTTTTCAAACCCGGATCTTTAATGGTTTGATTTTTCCATATCAAACTATTAAAATTCGACTTTGATACATGTTTCTACTTTATGACGATTTTTCATATGTATGTAATCTGTATAAATCACTTTAATCTCAAGTCTAGTATCAATAATACAATTAAATAACCAATGAACATTAACAAAACGTGAGTCCGAATTTCACAGTCATATTCCAGCTCGAGAACAGTCGCACAAAGTGATGCGCCTCTTTAGAGGACGCATCATGTATTGGATATTCTGGATTGGCTTCTGCCTCTGAACATATCTCGTTCTAACGTAGTTCTTCTAATCGGGTTTATAATTAACTATTATTCGTATTATCACTATTCGACGTGTCTAATTCTTTTACTTTTATTCCTTTTATTTACTTTATTTTTTTCCCTAAGTCCTTTTAAAGCGTGTTTACGACATAGATTTCTCTTTCATCCTTTGTAATATAATTTATTTTCTTTATTTGTTTATCTTTCTTCTCACATGTAAATGAATATAAACATTCAACTTCGACTCAATTTCTTATTCAATTCTATGTTAACCGACTTAGTTTAATTCACATGTTAAGATTAATCAATTACTTGTTGCATTGCATGCAGATAAGTAATGCCATATCGAGTATAAATGACAATTCTCTGATCATTAGTAGAGGCTTCTATCGAGGCGGGCGGGATTAGGTGTTCTAGTATGAGTTTCCTAATACGTACCCTCACCCCTTACTCAGATATCTGTGAAAACCAGCGTTGAATGGCCACCGCGAGAGTCATTCTAGAAATAAAATGCTAAGGCGACGAATTTCGTAGTGTTTATGTCACTACTTTGTGTCTTGACATGACGCGAAGTATTCGAACGGATCCAATTATCCATAAAAATTGGTGGCGACTCCACAACTTGTTCAAACCATTCACCGGTTTCATGTCTTACAAATCGGTCACGGCCCATGATGTGCTTTGTCAAATGCAAAGTTCCGTGGGAGATGTAACGCCGCCTCAAACTTCCAACGCGCGGGTGGCCCATGTCCACAGAGTCGTACTTGTTTTTTAATAAGTTGGTTAGCTAGGAGAGTTTATATGCATATATAAGTTACATTCCATGCCATTGTGACTTAATGAATCCGTATGTTCATTATTCATCTTTGTTTCTTTTGTCAAGTTATGTATATTGTTGAATTATCATGTATTGTGTTAACACCGTTCTCATTTACGTTTGTTTTGATGTAATATGGTTGGGAGAACCTTGAGTTACTCCCCACTGACTGTGGCATTCATTTTAATGAATGAATAGGTTGCAGGTTGATGCTTATTTGGGGATCATGACCAGTGAGCTAGCGAGCGTTGTACGTACAATGATTGACCTTACACGTTGCCGTTTATAGTAATGTTTAGTACCGTATTTGAATATTATTAAGGGATCAGGATCCCTTGCATTCATTTAAGTCGATATTTGTATAAAAGGTTCCTTAAATTAAGTTTTGGTTTTTATGATATAGTGACTCCGTGGTTTTATAAATAAAGTTTTTAAAATCTCACATTTTTCCCTTCAATGTTTAGATTTACTTTATTGTATAACGGCGGGGGCTCACAATGAAAATATATGCAACAATAAAAATAAAACTACCCTTATGACGAGAGAAAATAAGGGGATCCGATAAACTTTAAACATGTACAAACTCAAAAATGGTTTTAACATAAAGTTATAAATAACAACAATGACATACACAAAACAAGTAAGTAATAAAATCAAAAAAATCGGGCAAGGAGAATGAGAAGATTCAGAATCGAACAGAGGAAGTCATGGACAAATGCGTGTTTTTAACCACGAGTCCAGTTCCAATATACTGCTCTACTACTGCACTTATACATATATGTACAAGCCAACACGTTATTAGGCCCTCCAAAATTGGGGACCCTGTGCCGCTGCACGGGCCGCATAGGCTAAAAGTCGGGCATCGCCTTATTGGAGTAGGGGTCCTCCACAATAGTGCGTCTACATTATTAAATCTAGTACAAGGAATAYCAGGGATGTATCTTATACTTGTCAGTTGATCAACGTTCATCGGTAACGCTCGGCTGACTAGAGTTTGATGTTACTGTCGTTTGACGGCGGTGTTCAACTGATCCCTTTCGGTCACACCTATAGGATGATGCACAAATGGAAAAACTAATTAATTGTATTTAATACAGATTAATTAAACGCTTATATATTTTAGTTGTGAGAGTTAATTCGAAAAAAAAAGTTTATTATTCAATTATGAGATAATTGACTGATAAAATTCTACATCTTATTTTAATGAGATTAAATAAGATTTAATTTAATGATTAATTGTTAGTTCATTAAATTGGTTGAGGTTTTGTATGTATTTTGAGATAGAGATAAAAAGTTGATTATATTTACAAGGAGTTGTAAATTAATTCAATTGGGCATTATGAGACCCATTATATATTAATATAATCGTAAAATATCCCTCAATAAGTTAAGTGTATATTTTTCATTAATTTGTCACATAATTTTTGTATGAACAAATTAATATTTAATTATGTAAGATAATTAAACATAAGACTAATAAGCATTTGTGGGACAAATATCAAAAACAGAGATGGACTCAAAAGTCCCTTATTTACACGGTTTTAAGGAGTGTATGTAACACTCTTTGGCTTTTGTCTTTTAGCACTTGGAAGATGCTCAAAGCATAATGAGTGCACCTAGTATGACATGCCTAATTTACACATATAAGCATGCTTTTAAAATAAGCAAAAAAATGAGCATCCAAGGCTCTCCTTAGCCGGCCAAAAATGGCTTAAAAACGGGTGACTTGGTTGTTCATTTTGGGACTAGATGCTTTTTGGTTAATTTTGCTTATATCTCTCAAAATGAAAACCTCTCAAAAACTCTAAAATATTATAATATTCCATTATTATTACTAGAGTAGTAATAAATATAATATTAAGGGTAACTTAGTAGTAAAACTAGTCCTTTTTATACTAAGTCTTATTTGTGCTAGTCTTGGGTGTAAATCTTAAGGAGGTTTCCTACTTTGAAAACTTGGGTTAAGGAAGATCATCCATCATCATTTTAGCTCAAGAACTACAATAAGAAGGAGTCTTATTGTGGTGCCCTTAATTGTAGCCTTATCAACAATGTGAGGAAATTTCTTACCTTTCACTTATATCATCTTGTTTTTCTTGCATGCATGTAGTTGTAACACCCCCATACTCCAAAGTGCCTTACCAAGGCCACCTCGAATATAAAGGTGCTACCATCTCGGTTTCCCGAGGCAATGATAATCATTAGACAATAAAGAAACATATTTAAATAATAGTTTAAACTGATTACATCAAAATTGTATAACCAAAACTATCTGACCAGAAATACAAAAATCCAAAAGATGACACTCAAACTTAAGTCTAAACATAAGCAAGTCTAAACATAAGCTCCTAGACTCAGATACAGCGGAAGCCTCTAG
>VHZZ01003514.1:84754-102791 GCA_009801015.1 Silene noctiflora
TGGCCATAGTTAGAAATCGGTATTACCCGCAATGTATGGGAATATCGATTGGTTTGTAATTTAAATACGATCTCGTATCGTTGGTTTGTAATTAAAAGATTTATTTTATTTCTTTTAATTAATGTATAATGGGAATTGCTATGTAATTAATTTTTAGTAATAGTATATTCTTATTTTCTCTCAATACGGAGTTTCCTAAAGACAGTGTTTTTCGGAAAGGAGTTCCGAAATCCAAAAAATGGTGAATCCATGGATGTGATTACTATGAAGACTCAAGGGACCAAAAGAGTTGGTTTCCAAAGTGTGATAGTGTAGTTAATTAGATTAACTAGGTGTCCATATTAGGATTTAATGCTTTTATTCTTATGCATGCATGCCAAATCGTCACTACATGTTTTTCCTTTTCATTATCGATTTAAAGTTGTCTAATGTTCACTAAATTAGTTCACTTAAAAATGATAGACAATTAAATTGATAAGATCTCTCTCTGTTTTTTTTTAAAAAAAAAAAAATGAGATTAGCCTTACCAATTAGTAGGACCTATGAATCCCTTCTTCATTAGGGGGTAGGCTCGGCTCACTGGGGTACTCTCTTTTTACGTTGGGTAAGTAGGGTAATACATTTTATTATTCGCGAAAATTGGTTGGACTCAACGGAATAAGTGGGGGATGAATCGGCTCACCGTGCCCTCATTTAGTTCCGGGGCTAGAAGTCGGGATTTAATAGTTAAATTCATCAACCACGAGTTCTAATAGTAGAATCGGTCCAAAAGTTGACCCACAAAATTTGTGTAAGTATTGGATGAATCGGCCCACCGTTCCCATATTTATATGAAGATGGATCTTGGAATAATTTATATAATTTAGTGGGCGATCATTATATAAATGCAATCATTTTAAAATTTTTTTTAAATTTGCGATAAATGTTAATTGTTCCTTCCACTTCCGTTTTGTAGTAATTGAAAATGGCTACAAGTAGTCAACCCAGAACCATTTCAAAAGATTCATGGCTTCGTTTATTCATGGACAAATACACTTTAAAAGAAAATGGTAGTAACTTTAAGGATTAAGAAGAACAACTTCGATTAGCCGCCGGAGGCGATAGCAAATTGCTTTATCTTGTCGATCCCCCTATTCCTGCACCAACCACTCGAACTAGCACCGCGGCAAGGGAAGAACATGAAGAGTATCAAAGAGAATCCCTTGCCATCAAGAATGTCTGATTTTTGCTACGGAGTCGTCCTTGCAAAAGCAATGCATCAAGTTCCAAAATGCGTATGAAGTATTCTCGAGGCTTTCGGCCATGTTTTCCCAAGCCCCTAGAATCCTACATTATGATGCGACAGTCCGTTTCTTTGAGGCAAACTTCAAGGAAGGACAATATGTGAGTGCCTATGTGCTTAAAATGATTGAGCACGTGGAGACTCTTGATGAGTTTGGATGCAAGATCCCCTAAGAGCTCGCCGTTGACGGTGTGCTTCACTCCCTCTCACAAGTCAAGGGGTTCACTCAATTTAGAGTGAACTACAACATGGCTAACATGAAGAAAAGCCTTCATGAGCTCCATTCTCTACTTGTCCAAGGGGAGAAGGATATGGGAGGTAGTGGGAGCACAAGGAGGGATGTTCTTGCCATTAAGGTAAGGGGTAAGGGGACATTCAAAAGGAGTGGTGGTAAAGGGAAGAAGACCGCACCCGACAAGGGTAAGGGGAAAGATATTGTGACTAGCTCTTCCAAACCCAAACCCAAGAAGGGTGCTCCTTTGGAAGACAAGTGCCATTATTGTGATAATGTGGGATTTTGGAAACGTAATTGTCCCAAGTATTTGGTTGATATAAAAGCTGGTCGTGTGACACCATCAAGTAATTTCTCATCCGAATTTTACATGAGTGATATTAATTACGCTTCTAATACAACTTGGGTATTGGATACGGGTTGTGGTTCTCATTTGTGTAATCATTTGCAGGGCCTAAGAAGCATAAGAAGCTAAATAAAGGTGATGTGGACCTTCGGATGGGCAACGGTTCTAAATTAGCGGCTGTCTCCGTAGGAACATATGTAATTTGTTTAGCTTCGGGTTTTGAATCGTATCTTAATAATTGTTATTTTTTTCCGATTTTGTCGAGAAATATTATATCTGTGTCCGTGTTGGAAGCGGAAGGGTTCCATTTTGTGATCAAAGACAAGAGTTRTATGTTTTCACTTAATGACTTGGTTTATGGCCAAGCTATTTCCGTTAATGGTATTTATATCTCGATACTTGTAGTAATGTTTATCATGTAGAGAACAAATGACTCAAAACGGGTGATTCCGATATTTCTTATCTTTGGCATTGTCGTCTAGGACACATAAGCGAGAACCGCGTTAAGTGACTAGTGTCGACTAGTGTCATTAAACCATTTGATTACGAATCATATGGCACATGCGAATTTTTTCTTCTTGGCAAGATGACTCGTACACCTTTTATTGGAAAAGGAACTCGAGCTAGTGAGTTGTTGGATTTAATACATACCGTTGTATGTGGTCCAATGACAATCACCGCAAGAGGTAACTATGTCTACTTTATCACTTTCACCGATGACCAAAGTAGGTTTGGTTTTGTATACTTAATGAAGTATAAAAGTGAAGCGTTTGAAAAATTCAAAGAATATCAAAATGAAGTAGAAAACCAACTAGATAAGAAAATCAAAGCATTGTGATCGGATTGTGGTGGAGAATACATGAGTAATGAATTCGGATCTCACCTTAAAAACTGTGGTATTGTATCTCAGTTAACTCCACCTGGCACACCACAATTAAATGGTGTGACTAAGAGGAGAAATCGAACCTTATTAGAAATGGTTCGTTCGATGATGAGTCAATCTGAGTTACCAGACTCATTTTGGGGATTTGCCATTTTGTCTGCTATTCGATCACTAAATCAAAGCCCAACTAAAGCAACCAAAAAAACTCCATATGAGATATGGAAAGGGAAGGTCCCAAATTTGTCATATATGAAAATATGGGGTTGTGATGCTTATGTCAAGAACAAGTCTGACGATAAGCTAGCCTCTCGTTCAGACAAATGTATCTTTGTAGGTTATCCCAAGGAAACTCGTGGCTATTTCTTCTACAACCATAAAGAGAACAAAGTGTTTGTAGCTCATGTGGTTGTATTCCTAGAAAAGGAATTTATTTCTAGGAGACAGAGTGGGAGAAAATTTGAACTTCAAGAAGTTCAAGAGCTACAAACTGAGGAGACAACACAGGAAGATGTTCATACATCGTCTGTCTCTATTGTTGTTCCTTCTGAACCTAGGAGGTCACGCAGGGTTAGTCGCCAACCTGACAGATATCTGGGAGTTATCGAAGAGGACGGTGATTATGAAGTATTGCTTTTAGAAACTGATGAGTTTGCAACCTACAAAGTGGTTATTTCTTGTTCCGATTCTAAGCTACGGTTAGAGGCCATGAAATCCGAAAAAGATTCTATGTACGATAATCAGGTGTGGGACTTGGTTGACTTACTGGAAAAGGTGCGACCTCTTCAGTGTAAGTGGATCTTTAAGATTAAAATCGGCATAGATGGACATAAAGATGTCCACAAAGCTAGACTAGTTGCAAAAGGTTTTACACAAGTCCATGGTTTACACTATGACGAAACCTYTGCACCAGTTGCTATGCTAAGATCTATTCGGATCTTGTTAGCGGTTGCTGCATTTCATGACWATGAAATATGGCAAATGGATGTCAAGACCGCGTTCCTGAACGGTTTTCTGGAAGAGGAAGTGCATATGACAGAACCTGAAGGTTTTGTGGATCCTAAAAACCCTAACAAAGTATGCAAGCATCTAGAAGCTGGAATCATTGCTTTGATCACTTTACTAAACAAAATGGTTTCTCTCGATGTGTTGAAGAACCATGTTTATACATGAAGTTTAGTGGGAGTAAGGTTGTTTTCCTAGTTTTGTATGTGGATGTCATACTAGTCATTGGAAATGATATACCATTGCTTACTTCAGTTAAGAAGTGGTTAGAAAATCATTTTAAAATGAAAGATTTGGGAGAAGCTCAGCGCGTCCTAGGTATCCAAATCTATCGAGATAGATCTAAAAGGATATTGGCWTTGAGTCAAGAWGCTTATATTGATAAGATTATTGACCGATTCAATATGAGAAACTCTAAAAGGAGATTTCTTCCAATGGGTAGTGGGATAACTCTGAGCAAGTCACAGTGTCCCACTGAGCCTAAGGATATTGACCGCATGAAATCGATCCTTATGCTTCCGCTGTTGGATCGATCATATATGCCATGATGTGCACTCGTCCCGACGTTTCATATGCTTTGAGTAAGACAAGTCGCTACCAACAGAACCCAGGTGAGAGTCACTGGATTGCCGTGAAAAACATTCTTAAGTACTTGAGAAAGACTAGGGATTCATTCTTAGTGTTTGGAGGAGATTCTGACTTACGTGTAATTGGTTACACGGATGCTAGTTTCCAAAATCATAAGAATGATTTTAAATCTTAGGTAGGATTCATTTTTTTAATGAATGGAGGAGTGGTTTGATGGAGAAGCTTTAAAGAGTCTGTGACGTTGATTCTACAACGGAAGCTGAGTACATCGCAACATCTGAAGCTGCAAAGGAAGCTGTTTGGATTAGGCAATTCTTAGAGGGACTAAAAGTAGTAGCGACTGCCAAAGATCCTATCACCATTTATTGTGATAACAGTGGGGCAATTTTTCAAGCAAAAGAGCCCAAATCTAGTAAGTAGTCTAGACATGTACCCATAAAATTTCATATAATTAGGGATTTCATTGAAAGGAAGGAAATAACAGTTTGTAAGGTTGGGACAGATAATAATGTTGCTGATTCATTAACCAAGTCATTGCCTCAAACTAAGCATGATAGTCATGTAGTTTCCATGGGATTGAGACAGTTTCCAGAACTGTTGTGAAATTATGTGACATGTAATAATTAAGATACTGTATTTATTATTTCATGTATGATGACCACATTTATCGTTTGAGTTTTATTATGGAAACTCCTTTCTTCAGTTTTATCTGAATTTAGATACATTGTTTTGTCCAAATAGGTTGTAGTGACAACGTCGAACCCTATTAAGTGAACTGGATTAACATTRTATTTTGTCCATAGTTACTTAATGAGGTGACGTCTCGTAGTAACTAGATTGTAAGGCGATTGATGGCGTGTTCGATTGCCATATGGTCATAAGGGATGACTGGTCGATTACATAGGCAGATTGTAGAGACATTCTGTTGGACAGTGACTATTTATAGAATCCTCATGTTGCCAGGTCGTGTCAAGGATTTATATTTATTCCTTCAAGTCAATTCTTTAGACTTGCGACTATTTGTCTAAGTTGGTACAGTTTTCCGTTGGCTTTGGTTTTGTCCTAGGTCGCGCCGTAAAATGAGGCTAAAGGGCATTTACTGGGTCATTGTGATCTGTATCGCGCCGTAGAAGGAGGCTAGAGGTGACTGGAAATGTGTGGCCACGCTCGGATGAGATCTACAATAGATAATCTGGTCAGACACTCATTCTCCTGATCGAGAAAAACCGCTTTACGATGTGATCACGTGCAAGAACGACCTGAAAGACATCTTTCATTGAGTGGGAGATTTTTAAGGGACAGAGAATTGGTGGCACACACTTGTGTCAGACAAGTGGGAGATTGTTGGAGTAGTTGTCCTCCACAATAGTGAGTCTACATTATTAAATCTCGTACAAGGAATATCAAGGATGTATCTTATACTTGTCAGTTGATCAACGTTCATCGGTAACGCTCGGCTGACTAGAGTTTGACGTTACTGTCGTTTGGCAGCGGTGTTCAACTGATCCCTTTCAGTCACTCCTATAGGATGATGCACAAATGGAAAAACTAATTACTTGTATTTGATACAGATTAATTAATCCCTTATATATTTTAGTTGTGAGAGTTAATTCGAAAAAAAAGTTTATTATTCAATTATGAGATAATTGACTAACAAAATTCTACATCTTATTTTAATAAGATTAAATAAGATTTAATTTAATGATTAATTGTTTGTTCATTATATTGGTTGAGGTTTTGTATGTATTTTGAGATACAGATAAAAAGTTGATTATATATACAACGAGTTGTAAATTAATTCAATTGGGCATTATGAGACCCATTATATATTAATATAATGGTAAAATATCACTCAATAAGTTAAGTGTATATTGTTCATTAATTTGTCACATAATTGTTGTACGAACAAATTAATATTTAATTATGTAAGATAATTAAACATAAGACTAATAAGCATTTGTGGGACAAATATCGAAAACCGAAATGGACTCAAAAGTCCCTCATTTACACGGTTTTAAGGAGTGTATGTAACACTCTTTGGCTTTTGTCTTTTAGCACTTAGAAGATGCTCAAATCATAATGAGTGCACCGAATATGACATGGCTACTCTACACATATAAGCATGCTATTAAAATAAGCAAAAAAATGAGCATGCAAGGCTCTCCTTGACCGGCCAAAAATGGCTTAAAAAGGGGTGACTTGGTTTTCCATTTTGGGACTAGATGATTTTTTGTTAATTTTGCTTATATCTCTCAAAATGAAAACCTCTCAAAAACTCTCAAAAATTATAATATTCCATTATTATTACTAGAGTAGTAATACATATAATATTAAGGGTAACTTAGTAGTATAACTAGTCCTTTTTATACTAAGTCTTATTTGTGCCAGTCTTGGGTGTAAATCTTAAGGAGGTTTCCTACTTTGGAAACTTGGGTTAAGGAAGATCATTCATCATCATTTTAGCTCAAGAACTACAATAAGAAGGAGTCTTATTGTGGTGCCCTTAATTGTTGCCTTATCAACAATGTGAGGAAATTTCTTACCTTTCACTTATGTCATCTTGTTTTTCTTGCATGCATTTAGGTTAAGACCATCTTATGAAATTAACAAGTAATTTTACATAACATTAGATTAGTCTAATGAGGGTCTTAAACTAACAGGCCTTACGAAGGACACAAAGAGGAAAGGTTTCTATCATGGTGGTGGTAGAAAGATTCGATAAAATGGCACGTTTTATTACCTATACAAAAACTGAGGCTGCAATTGGAGTAGCTGATCTGTATTTTAAGGAAGTTGTCAAGCTTCATGGAGTCCCTAAACGTAATACCCCTGATATAGGACTTGTGGTTCATGTGTTCATTCTTGCATTTCATTTTCATATACTCATATCATATTCTGAACACTTGTATTATTATTGAGACTGACCTTCAAATGTTTTCAAAATCTGTGGTGAACCATATGATATTACCGATCATATGAGGAGCATTTGATTGACAGGTTAAGTTATTTTTCATGTTTCCGGGTTGGAGGTCGGAGCGGTCTTCCACCTAAAGAGTCGTCACTTAGCAAAAGTAGTTTTGGCACTTATTATATTGTGATTTTGAATAGTTGTTTTGGATTATAGTTGGATTGTATAACATTGGATTTGGTTTTGAAGTTTTGGGATATGTAATTATATTTAATCTCCTTTAACTTTTAAACTTAATTATAATAATTGCCTTTCTTTAGTGTTGACTCATACTTATTACCTCGGAAAACCGAGATGTGTAACCCTCTCGTTTTCTAGAAAGGCTTGCTAAAGGATTCCTAGTTAATGGGGATGTTAAACTAAAACCATAGTGTTTGACATGGATACTATGTTTATAGGCCATTTTTGGAGGACATTATGGAAGCTGCTGAAAACAAGGCTCTTATTCAGCACCTCCCACCATCCCCCCAACTGATGGTTAGACAGAAGTTAGCAACAAAACTTTGGGAAAGATATTAAGGTGTAGTATGGCTATGTCTCTCAAATATTGGGATCTCAAACTGAGACCTGCTGAATTCGCATTCAACAAATCACCTTCTACCAACACAGGCAAAACACCCTTTGAGGTGGTTGGTGGAACTAATCCACTAATGCCAACTAACTTGGCACCTGTCAAGAAGAGTTCAGTCAGCTATGTTGCCAAAAAAATGGTGGAATAGATGATGCAAGTCTATGATCCGGTTAAGAAACAAATTGAGAAGACTAGTGAGATGTATAAGTCTAAATTAAGGGATCAAAAGTAAGCTAAGGAGTTCAGGCCAAGGGATCTAGTATGGATACACCCTAGGAAGGAGAGGTTCACTGAGAAGAGAAAGAACAAGCTCATGTTAAGTGCATAAGGGCCTTTTGAAGTACTTGAAAAGATTTGGTCCATTGCATACAATGTTAATCTGCCAGGGGAATATGGAGTCCAAGGTACCTTCAGCGTAGGAGACCTAAGTCCCTATTATGAGGATTATGATAATGACGAGGGTGAGAATTTTAGGGCAAATCCTTTTCAAGAAGGGGAGACTGCAACGGGAATTCAAACCCCAAAACTGACACCACACATAGTCATTATAGGACCCTCATCCAGAAATAGGTCTAAGGTGCTGCCAGATCAGGATTTTGATGTTCCATCACCTAATATAGCTTTATTAGGTCCTAATTAACAACTTTTCTAGGATGATATTTAAGCCCATTTCGAAAAGATCAGAGAGTTAGCTTAAGGGACAAAATAACAGCACATGGAAAAGAGCTTGATCAACTCAATATGTGATTTACTTTTCTCCTTTCCTCTTTTGACAAAGCAGCTCTAGGGGACTTATAAGGGAGTTATTTTTATCTCATACTACTTCAGGAAGGCTCAGCAACAAAGCCGACCAATGTTCCTAATATCTTAATTAATTGACCTGAAGTTAGCAAACAAGAAAGGCTGCTTTATACTTTTTCAGTATTGCTGCTGTTTTATTTCTGTTTGTGTGCATAATTTGTATCTGTTTCTTTTTCAGTATGGCCCTTAGAATGTTATTTCGTATGTCCAAGATTACTTATTTGGTTCTATATAATGCAAGGAATTAAGAAGCTGTAACAAGGTGGATTGGATGAATTAAAAACAGAAACCTAGTTTCTGAATTTTACTCTACTTGGCCGTGTATTTGAGTTTCTTCTTTATTTCTTGCTGGAAGAGTGTTGGATTATCCTTTTCTGTGTGCTTGGAAAATTCATCACAACCTTAATCATTGGCTTTGTGTTTTGATTAAGTATTATCTGTCATTTTATTCAGTTTAAAGTCAATCTATTCAGAATAACATTGCATCCGTGTTTTCAAAATTAATATATTAAAAAAATTAAATGCTGCAATTTCTTATCTTAAGTACATCCTATTTTCATATAATTATAATAAGATATCAAAATTTATAAATGAAAGTCAACTATTCATAAGGTTATAAAGAGTAATTTTATTTTCAAAGGGGCCGCTTGCTATTAAGGAACATTCGTAGTCGAGTAGAGAAGCATCATTGTTTGTGTGAAAACAAGATTAGTACATCTAGGTGCCGGTCGTAAATACCCTCCTACACTTTTTGATCTAACCTTTTATGCAAGGGTTCGAGCCACGGTTGTAGATGCATAATCTAATTAATGTTAAATTACTTATCGTAATTTAACACTTTCGATGGTGAATGATAAAACTACCAAATAAAACACAAGAATTTCCAATGATACTTATATATCAAGGAAAACCAATAACACAACACAAACCAAAGTCCTCACAAGTGATCCTTGTGGTTAGTAATAAGCTAAATTACAAACTAAGGGATAGATGGCGAAATATCTCCATGATTGGAATGAGCGTCGCCTTGCTAACGCTACACTAATCTAAGACTAAGATCTAAAGATAGACTAAGTAGTAGTTGTTGTTGATGTTTGAGTTGTTGTTTTCTCGATAGATGAATGCGTCCTTATATAGGCAATCATCCCATAAACTACCACTTAGTGGGGGAGCGGGTTGATAACCGCTCAGTGCCCCTGGTCCTCATTCATTGGAGCTTGATCGAAGACCTTATTTATTATTAATCCCATCTTGGGCTTCATCTTTAGAGCTTCTGGATCAATTTAATCTAGGCCTAATATATCACACTTAGGCCCACTTGCCCTTAAAATAATAAATGCAGTACCTTACTATATTTATGCGCTAACAAATACCCCCCCAGCGTTTAGAGGTGAGATGAAGTTAAACCTCTAAACAATGACCTTCGAGCAGGATGCATCTTCTTCAACTTTGGGTTTCTTCTGCCAAAAATCGTAGTTAACTGTCCATTGATGCCATGCTTTGCATAATGTAGAACAGACTACTAAGTTCTTCCACCCTATCCTAGAGAATATTGGAAGAACCATCAACTCTTCATTAGTTCCCAGTAAGAACAAGGAATTTGAACATTCTTTATCTTCTTGATAAGGTCGGAAATATTTTTCTTCATATTCATATCTTTATCATTTCCTTGAGCTTGACCCTATTTTATCTTTCTATCTTCCAAATTTATTTTGTAATAGATAAAACTGTACTTATGTCTTGCCCAAGGTCCCCTAGGTTTTATACTTGTCCTAGAAGCTTAACCCTCTTAATGCTTTCAGTCTTCCTGCCTCTTCAAATGCCGCATGCAGACACGATCTGAACGCACCTTTTCCACATCATAAATGCCAGAAGCGGTTCCAATCATTTCCCTTCAATAAATGTGGAAGGTATTCATTTCAAAAATTCCTTCAAAGGTCGCATTAAATGGTCCTTTTAGAAATCATCGTCCTCGTTGGAATCTGTAATTTCCTGACTTTCTGATCCAAGTTGTTGAACTTCATCTTCATCTTCTCCTTCCTCGGAACTGCTAATATCCAAAGGATTCGACTCGTTATATCCCTCTGGCGGCTTGTCCCGGAAGTCTGCTTGATAAAGTTCTTTTTTCTCATAATTCCGGAATTTTGTGCACCCACAATTTAGGGTTATCGTTCTTCCATCCCGCATGGTTCTTATCTTCCATGGTTATACCGGATCTGACTCATGAATCAGGCTTGATTCATATGCCCAACTCACTTTAGGGCTTTCTGGATCAAAAGCGAATAACCATGCCCAGTGTTGGCATGTTCTTATCATTGCTAACTTTGAGTGAAAAGGAACTCTCAAGAATATCTTCCTCATAATATCCCTCTTCCCTAACATTTCATGGAGTTCTTCTCCAGTTGTGGCCGATTTGACCTTGGTGGTCTCATGTTTTAAGACGTTTTAAAGAAAGATAAAAAAAGAGAAAAAAAAGACTATTCAAACTCTATTGACCTTATTTGAAGGGTACCAAGCCAACTCTTTTTCTTTATTAATAAATTAATTATACCACGTATTTACATGTCTCTCTTAGGCATAATCATTATTTTCAGACGGCGGTTTATTTACCACAACTGTCACGACTCTTATCAAGTCCAATCAGTCTCCAACTGTCCCGTTTTCCGAAGGGGCATGCAATTTGATAGAATACCTCTTCCTTAATCCAAATTCAGCCTTTTTAGCCTTCTTATTATGTGATTCTGGTATTCTATTTTCATATTTTATAATTCAAATTATAACAGCGCTGAGGGATTTTGAATACCCATTTTCATTTTCATTAACCCTAATTACTCTTGAGTTTCTTTTAAAAAAACCCAACTTCGTTATGTATGGATTAATTCATATCATCTCGCATGAAGATCAGATTAATCTAAAGTTCTGAACTTTAAATAGCATACTGGAATTAAAACCTAGGTAATTTCTCATTACCTTAATATAATAACAATATCATGTAACAATTTATTATTGATACACAAACCATTACAAAAATCTTGAAAATAAAATGTGACAACATTATGCCTGTCACACAAAATATTTTCGGCATAGATTAATTATTCTACCACTATGCTTATACGCAAAGTAGACAAAACATGCCACAGACCCCAAACTATATTGAGCGCCCTACAATATTTATACATCCTCCTAACGAATGATCTTATCCCCATCACTGTCATACAAAACCATCTGATTTGGCGCTTGGCCACCGTCTTCCATCTCTTCAGGGAAATCATCATCATCATAATCCCTTTGATTCAATTCGAATTCAATAGGGTTTAGTTGGGTTGTACTTGGATCATACAATCCCTCCACAAGAAAAGCCAAAAGGCTTGTTCTTTTCAGGACTTCTGACGCTATTGGTCTTAACTTAAAATAGGCGGTCACAATAGACCCATTTCGAGTCCATTTGACCCCCCATTGCAGCTGTCGCTTGTATTATTCCTTTAATTTTCCTGGGCCCGAGGTTAGCATCCACACCGCCCAGGTACGACAGGTTAGTGATACTGTACCTAGTGGAGTGCTCCGAGCTAATCGGAATCTCCTTCAACACATCCTGTTTGTTACAGATTTCATGAAAAGGCTTATCTCTGTCCGCTGGCTGCGCCCCATTGGCCTCTCGGACCATCTTGATGAAGAAGTCTTTATTCACAACCTTTGTGAAGTGTTTCCTAGCGTAGGCATTGATATCGTCTTTCAAAGCCTTCTTGGCCTCTTATGTCTCGAATCTCATCAATATTGCATTGTTATTGGACGATGAGAAAAAGAAATCATTTTCCTCTGCTGGAAGTAGTGCCATTAGATAGAGAACTTGACAGAGATTTTCTTTTGAAATTTTTGAATTAGTTATAGGGTTGCCTTCCTTAGGATGAGTTGATTTCCTTTAAATAGGCTGAGTCTCTATAGAACCTCTTCAAACCCTAATTATTGTACGACACGATTCACATCCAATTTTCACACGTTCCTTGCCAGGTGGCAGTGGCTTGCACCGCTTGATTAGCACGATTCACAAAGAAGTGCTTTTTCGTATGACGCAAAAAAACGCCCCTTTGATCTTCTAAGATCTTCTTTTATTAAACAATTCCTTTATATTCTATATAAAGTTAACTGCCTTTTCTCAATTTCTTATTCGTTAAGAAAGCCTAGATCTGAAAAAGTTCAACAATCAAACCGTTTCAAAAATCAAAACTTTTCTTTCATCGCTTTACAAAAATACCAAAATTTCATGGCATTTTCTTCGACTACTCCCATGACCGGGTTACTCCAAACCCGTAAACTTTATGGGAATGACCCCCAGTGATTTATTCCATGGTAAACTCTCACGGCGCCATTTATCATCCTCCCTGTTTAGCGTTAGATACTGAACCGGACAATTATGATTTTCCTTATGCAAAGTTGGGTCCTCTACTTCAACCTTTCTGGTTTGCCGACGGCAAAAATGCTCTATCCGACATTCAAAACCGTTTAAAGAACCCTTATCCAGATACTTCTGATACATGTCCTCTTTCCTTTCACCCTTATTCTTTTCAGAGAAAATAATGGGCTGGGATTGCTAACCCAATCAAAGGGTGGTGTAATGGTAAAGGCAAAAACAAAACCGTAGGAGTCAGCGCCTGGTATGATCGCTTATCCAGGTTTCATGCGAAATAGGTCGATAATCGGATCGACTTGTTTATCAGGTTAGCACATTACAATGTCCTTCCTTTCGATAGTACCGTTTGTTCGGTACTGGTATCCTTATGGAACCCTGCGCTCAACTCCTTCTTCTTGCCTCATAGCGCTATGTCCATTACTCTGGCGGACATTAGATTCCTAACTGGTCTTTCTCCAACTGGGAGCAATCGCAACTTTATTTCTCTTGATAGAAATTATTTTTCCCAGAGGACCAAAAGCTTTGTACTGGAGCGCTCACCTTATGGGACCAGCTTTTCGCTAGCGCTATAAAGGAAGGCTTTTCAGAAGTCAAGTGGAAATTCAAAGAGCCCCCCGTTGAGTTTGAAGATATTATCTTCCTTGCCTATGTATTTTCTAGGCTTTTAATGCCCAAGAATGGTGGGTGCATTAGGAATTTTATTCCCTTAGCCGCTGAAATCCAGTCTTGTACTGGTGAGATTCCTCTAGCCCCTCTGGTACTGGGCATTGTTTATCGAATGTTCCGGGACTGTCATCAGATTGCCCATCGTCCTCAAGACGGTGCAAAATAACCTGGTCTTACCCATTCGTGTAATAGATTAAGTGGTCCCCTCTGGATTTTATCTTATTGGGCCTCTTTATACTTCCCCTACCACAGCGTCATCGACCCTAAACTGCTTCAGAAGGGTTCTCTTCATCCCAAGTGCTATAGTTAATCCCAACATCTCTAGAACAATTGACGGCATTGTTGATTCTTTCTTTTTTCAGAAGAATTCTTTTTGTGCTGTAACTCAGTATTACATGTTGGAGCACTCGTTGTATGAATCCCCAACCTTTTTTTTCAAACTATATTTGCCTTCATGGCTTAGTACCATAAAATTTACAGTGGCATAAGAGTCCACCAGGGAAATCTAGGATAGCTTCATGTGCCCCCGAGATTTACCCTATGTTTCATTCTTGGCGAATGAATTTAACGCTGAAGTATATAACCCTCAACTTGTTGCACGCTAATTTGGCTTGGTTCAATACTTGGCATTGCCGTACTTATGGTCTATGAACAACCCATGGCATGAGCGAATGAAGCTCAATATTAAAGATGTTCAATATCTCTATTGTCAACCCATTCTTCCTGTTACAGCAGATGATGTATGGCGATATCGCCATGGTGCTGCCACGACTTCTCACCTTCAATAGTGGTCTTCCACGCCTTGGTGCTCGGCTGGGAACTTGGTCAAAGCTGCTGACCGGCTTAAAAAAAGCATTTAGGGTATACTTACTATATTAAACCTTAAGCATTTCTTTCATACCCAGGTTCTTATAGTTTCCTTTCATTTTCAGCAAAGAATCCTCTCAACTCAAGGTTTTTAACCTTGACCAGCCGTCGTGAAATGCCCACCATCTTTGTCTTAGCAAACCGATCATCGCCTTCAATGGAAGAGCTTGTGATAAGTCTTACTTCTCCGGGGAATTTCAATATCCCTTCCACCACTTTTGTTCCTGAGACGGTGGTTGGTCAACCTCATTTCACAAGGGAAGATGAACAACCTGAAGTGTCTGATGAAACGGTTTAGGAAAAACCCTCATCCGGAAGCGGCCACGCTCGTCATCCACACGAGGTAGTCCTAAGCGCCAAAAAACATCAGCGCCTGCTTCAAGTGTTCCAAAGGCTATTACATCTCCTCTGGTGGATATTGGTGATCAGAACCCAGAGCCGAGTAGTCACCCTCAAAAGGATGCCCCTTATTGTTGCCATGTCTTCTGCGCTTGTGATCCATTTTCAAGAAGATCAACCCCCGACTCAGGGTCTCATAGATCAAGGCATGGATACCCCCCAGAATCAGGATTTGGTACCAACATTCAAGGTTCCCTCCCCCATTCAGCGCAGGGAAGTTCTTCTTGAACAACAGCCGATGACTATGACTCATCAGGAAGAACCAGATGTTATGGTCTCTCACAAGCAGCCATCCCAGGCCTTCCAAGTCATTGTCAATTCCTCATGGGTAGACTCATCTAGGGATACTAAACTGGTATATACACCATCGCCCGCCAGGCGTGCTCCCTAGGAAGATTTCCTTGAGAAGCTTAATCCTCTGGCGCTTTCCTGGCTTGAACAATCGCCCATGGGAAGAACTTCTACAAGCTTTCCCTTAGCATTCCCTCTCATCGCCAAGCTGGAATGTCTGGCGTTGTTACCAACTGACAAGGAGTTGCTTCAACAACTTCATGACCTATGCCAAGTCCCTGAAGATTTATCTCTCTTTCATTCTCAGGTCCAAAAACGAGTTGCTAAGATTAGGGAACTTTAGGCCTCGGCGTTGACTAACTTCTCTCAGTACAAGAAGTTGAACGAACAGCTCTTTTCTGAGACTTTTTCTGTTTAGTCTCTGTGCTGCCATGTATCCTATACTTCCGACACCCATAGTGAAAATAAGCGTCAGATTAAGGAGCTTGACTAGAGAATCCATGAAGCTGAGAAATCCCTCAAAGAGATGAAGGCACAATGTCATGAACTGTCCAGACGGTTATTATCTCTTCCCCCTTTGCTTAGGCAACCAGCTCATCAGATCTAGGCTCGGATGGAGAACAGTAAGGAGCATACTTCTTCCATTCAAGAACAACTCTTACAAATGAAGCGCCCATGGGATGCACGTTTCAAAACCCTTTTTGATGAAATTATCAGTTTTCTAGCATTCTTGCGACAGGCTAAACATTCTGAGAGTTGATTTAATGCAATCAATGTAATGTCCTCGTTTTTTAAAAATCTTGGATATCTATTTTTAATATTTGTTGCATAAATTTCCCAAGTGGTGGTGTAATAGTTATTCAAAAACTTGTCATTAATGTTCCTTTTCATAAGCGTTCCATCTACATGTTGCAATCCATACTCGTTTCCTGATAGTACCTTAATAATTTTAAATGGTCATTCCCATGGGGGTTACCATTTCCCATAGAAGTGATCTTTATACCCTTATGGTAGGATCACTTTCCAGACCAAATCTCCTAATTTAAAAGACTTCTTCTTAACCCTAGCATTATAAGCTTTGGCTGTTCTGATTTTGTGTTTTAATAACTTAGCCAGCGCTTGTTCTCTTAAATGTTCAAGGTTCAAGTTAGCAACATTCATAGATTCAAAATAAGACTCCAAATCTAAAGAATTGTGATGTAAAATGCTTGCAGATTCAACATTGACTTCTGCTGGAATTACAACATCGTGACCAAAAACTAATTGGTAAGGAGTGTACCCTATAGCCCCCTTTTTGAAGTTCTATAAGCCCACAACATATCAAGCAATTTATCATGCCAAACTCTTGGATTATCCACTATCATTTTGGCAATACCAGCTTTAATCAATTTATTAGTCGATTCAGCCTGCCCATTTGCCTAGGCATAATAAGGAGTGGAGTTTAGTAATTTCACCCCAAATTGAGAGGTAAATTCCTGTATTGCTGGACCATTACAAAATGGCGCTTGATCCACAATAATAGTCTCTGGGACCCCATATCGAATGAAAATATATTCCTTCAAAAAGCCACAAGATCTTAGGTTTTCACCGTTTTAAAGGGTTTAGCTTCTACCCATTTTGTGAAATAATCCATAGTAACTACCAAATACCGGTGACCTTTAGAGGATGGAGGTAAAATCTCCCCAATCATATCCCTAGCCCATCCACGGAAAGGCCATGGTTTAATTATAGGCTTTAATCCTATGCTGTGACCCTGTTTCGGTGTCCATAGTGTTGACACGCCTAACAAACTTTTTCATAAGTAATACAATTTTCCAAAATGGACGGCCAATAAAACCCATGTCGATGAATCAACCATCGCATTTTTGGGCCAGAATGATGAGCGCCACACACTCCTTCATGTTTTTCAGCCATAACTAATAACACAACATCAGCGCCTAGGCATTTTAATAATATACCCTGTGGGTCTTTTTTATAAAGGATGCCTTCCATAAGAAATAATCCAAATGCCTGCGTTCTAAGTTTTGGATTCAAACCCTTTTGAGATGGGCTATTTAAGATGCTTATGAAATCAGTTCTCCAGTCTAAGGATTCATCCAATATATCTACCTTACAAACTTTGTAAAGTCAACATTATCTATGAGAAATGTTTTCTCTAATCGCTCGATTCTGTCAGACATTTCAATTTCATCAGAGATATAACCAGATGTTATTTGTGCTAATTGCTTAGCTGTTGAATTTTGGTCCCTTAATACATTGACATATTTAATTTTACGAAAATGCTTAAATAAGCATTCTACCTTTAACAAGTATTTTGATAAGGGAGCATATTTACATTTGAATAAACCATTAACCTAATTGATAACCAATTGGGAATCACCAACAATTTGAGTATTCAAGGCTTCTAATTCAATCAATCGCTCAAGTCCGACGATCAACGCTTTATATTCCACTTTATTATTCGTTCCATTACCTTTTAAAGTAACCAATATTCTCCATTCTTTTCTCATAGGAGAAGTAATAATATCTCCAGCGCCTGATCCATTTGTAGTGAAAGATCCATCAAAATACATTTCCCAAGGTGTATAATTATTATTATCCAATGTCTCTTTTGTTGGAGTAAGTGTCCTCAACAATAGTGCGATCACAACGATGATTTAAATATCATTGTTATAAAATCAATATAAGAATACTCAAGGGATGATTCTTCAATAAAGTCAACTGATCATCATT
>VHZZ01003515.1:63235-82000 GCA_009801015.1 Silene noctiflora
CAATTTAAGGGAGTAATTTTAGCAAAAAAATTTAAAAGGGAGTAATTTTAAAAATTTTGATTTCAAAAGGGAGTAAAATCTAATTTACTCTAAAAATAAAGAAAGATCCACTATATGGTGAAATAATAATGCAACATAAAATGGACATAAAAAAATGGTTACTTGACAGAGGCGTTACCCAGATGATGGGCCCATCCTATGGGCTTTGTATATATATATAAACCCTTCGCATTCCACAACTGCAAACGTATCCCCACTTTTGGTTTTCAATCTCACATCCTATTTTTCCAAAATCCTTCTGATTTCATCATTGCATATTCTTCATATAATAATATAATATTACTAATTTAAATATAACAAAAAACAATAAAATGGCAGAAACAAAGCCGTCAAAATTTAAGAGGGTTTGTGTGTTTTGTGGTTCCAGTTCTGGCAAGAAATCAAGCTACCAAGATGCTGCTGTTGAGTTGGGCAATCAACTGGTATTTTTTTCTCATTTCAAACCGTCTCCAATCATTTGTTTACGTTTTGATTAAAATACCGAATAAAACAGGTAAACAAGTAATTAGGAGGAAATGAGTATAATAATTTTGTTGTTTCTATTTCTGGGCATTTTTGTTCATACTCAGCCTGTATCACTGTACTCTGGTAAGGAGCAATTGTCACATTATCCAACTTTTTCTAAATAAAACAAAAAAAAAAAAAAGTTTCTATCTTTCAAAATTTAAACCTTTCATTTTCCTCATAGTTTGGAAAATTTCAAAAATCCCTCATTAAATTATCCATTTAATTTAATGGGTCTATTCATTCATGCATTATTATATCAAAAAATGGTGTAACATCATTAATAGATTCCTGTGTTCTTCCAACATTATTACCCCCAAAATAATGTTTTTGTATAAAACAAGTGAAAAAGACACTTTCTTTATGCATTTTTCTTGATTTCCTTCGTTGTCAGACTGATTTTCTGGTGAAAAACTGATGTGGGTATCACAATTTAATGAAAAAATGATGTAATTGCAGTTCAGAAATGAGCTGTTTTTTTTTTTATCATGGCACTTATATGATTGTTTACCCACTTCAAACCCTCCTCTGTGTATTAATGCAATATTACTCCAGTGTCTCAATGGCTCCGCTACGCTTGTGTTAGCAAGTGTTTCGGTACGACCCAAAGTAAAATTTAATCTGTTTATAGCAGTAAATTTTGATAATTCGGTGAAAAAATTGTTTGATTTTGAATAAAAAATTGGTAACAAAAAAAAAAAAAAGAGGGAAGAGAGGAGTTAAAATTGGCATGAGGGAGAAATGATGCTAGCTGTAATATGGCTGTCAGTGAAGCAGCCTTCTTGCATGATCTTTCTCTCTTCATTTTATTTTTCGCCTCCTTCAAACCTGGAATTTTTGTTATGAAATTTAATTATACATGTATGAAACAGAGTTAGGAGAATTCATATAGTGAAAGACAATTTAATCTTACGACGGATACTCCCGTCTTAAGAGAGACTTGCCGATAATGAAAAGATTGAAACTTTATTTTTGTATTTTGTGATTTGTGGTTTTTCCCAAGGAAAAACAAACGTGCTTGTTGGATATAATGACCTATGAAAGCGTGGGGTGGTGACTTATGTGATCTTCTAACTTTTTCTAAGCATAATTAAAATAGAAATCCTTCAATTTGAGTTATGGGTATGTAATGATCAAATGCATTTATAATTTTGCATTCCAGTATGCATAGTTTAATTCAATTTGGTCCGTCTTGTGTAAGATCGTTATTTGTAAATAGCTGACTATCGATAAATGAGTTGCATTTGTGAATTTGATTTACTCAATTAAATAAGCACATTCTTGAATTGGTGATTATTTAATAAAAATGGATTATGGATTATGTAATTTCATAATAGTGTGGTGGGTTTCTGACACGTGTAATGAATAATGATTTAATCTAGAAAAAAGAGAATAGTGGGATTTTAATTTTAATGTTAATGTTTATTGTTTATGGGATTGTGTGTTGAAGGTGGAGAGAAGGATTGATTTGGTGTATGGAGGTGGCAGCGTGGGTTTGATGGGTCTTGTTTCTCAGGCAGCTCATGATGGTGGGCGCCATGTTCTAGGGTAATGCCTCCCTCCCTCTTCCTCTCTCTAACTCAACTACTTCAATTTCAATGTCGGATATATCTTTCTTAAGTTTAAAACGGGACGAGTGTTTTGCTAGTCCTAAGATATTACACTTTTGTCTCATCTATCTATTTGACCCATTTTAAGTTTAAAATGATATGTCCAATTTAAACAAGAGTTTTTGTTTTTTTTAAGTAGGGTGTAGTAATTAAATGTGGCTATAGGGTATGTGTCTATCAATTGATGTAATTACTGAGTTGGATTGGATGTCAACCAATCTTAAATTGAATGGTAAGTTTACCAAAGACCAGCAACATCATTGCTATGCCCTTCGAACTCCATAATTAGTTTTAGCCTCTTTTTTCACCCACTTCTAGCTTCTATCAAACATTGTTTTTGATTATTTTCACTTTAGAGCCTAGGCCATGCAAGAAACTTTTTATGGGGATTAAGCTTGATCTTTGTTTAAGGGCAAATGAGTAGTCTTGCTTTCATTCAAGTATTTTGCATTATACTATCTCATGTGTCGTCAAATCGAGTACAACCAGTCTTCGATAACACAAACTCCGTCTTGCCCATGTTTTTGACCAACTAATTGTCTTATTTTTATACCTCTCAACCTATTTAAAAAGTAAAAACTAAAGTAAACCTTTTTGGAGAAATGTTAATTGTTATCAGTGAAAAGTTAGGCCTTTAACCTTTTACCCTGCCTTTCAGGTTTTCAGTATGGTAAAACAAGCTGTTAGCTTTGTTTGATCAGTTAGGAAAGTGAAATCCTTTTTGGTTATCCCCCATGTCAGCCCATTTACAGTATATCCTTATTTTCAAACATTGTAGACATGGAAAGGTTTGGTACAAGGAATAATTTTCTTTGTGTGGTGAGTTTTGTGACACACTGACACATGTCATACACCATTTGTGTTGTGTCTAATAGAGGTTTCATTTGTGCCTTCTTATGACTTTATTAGAGGAATGTGATAGGGTGTCACCGCCAACCGGGTGGTGGTATTGAGTTACCCTTTTACACGCAATTTGTAGGATCCTGAATTGGAAAAGAAAATGAAATATTGAAAGGTATGTTAGTCGGGGATAGATAGTCCGTCTATCACCTACACTCCTTGCATTTTGTAACCACCTACACATGTTAGTACGCTAACTACCAAACCTAAATATGATTAGTACACAGCGGCATAACAAGAATATAAAGACTTATTTTCATTCGGATGAAATGACATTGACCTTTAAATAGACAAACAAGAGAGAAGTGCCGGAAGAAAAACCCGTTTTATAGTGAAGAATTATAAGACAGGTGGAATAATCCTATTTCAAGTCTAGTGTATGTCAACGACAGCGTTTTGTTATTCAGATTCGTAACTTTTAGCTTCCAAGTACTCAAATACCAGTGACCATGCTCACATTACTTTGTTGGTTATTCTATGTGAATGTTTGAACCTCCTAAGTTGAATTTAGATGTAAATTGTTTTAGTCAAAATAGTGTGTCTCAAACTTTATTCCAAATCAAGTCTGATAATCTCTTGCTTTTTGTTTGTGGTATAATTGCAGGGTGATTCCAAAGAGCCTTGTTTGTAAAGAGGTAAGAACCCGATTCTCATTTTAGGGAGTTTCTTAACTTGCCAAGGTTGTATGCTTACATAGGCCATGTCGTTATCGCGAAAAAGCAAAGATTAGCTTGCTTGTTTTTCCATACATGTGGAGCATTGTCTCTTCTCGTTAGCTCTAAAGCAGAAAAGTGGCTTGCTTTTACTAGTCAAACTAGCAATTAGATGTCTTTTCTAAATTATAAACTATTTGGTTCAACTCTTATCTCTTGGTGATCTCACAAAAATACTCCGTATACGGAATATACTATAGTCACTCTTATATGTGAAACTTATCTACTAATTCTATAAAGTTAGATGAATAAGAAATAATGATATGAGTTGGTTTTATACATAAGGCACTTTCATCGAAGTCTCAACATCAGTAATTTTTCCACTATTGCTTGTAATTTTTCTAAATACGGAGTAAATGCTCAATAAACATATATTTTGCATACTTGCTCATATTTGGAATTTTTATTCATGGCCACACTATCATTAAATTATTTTGAGACGAAGAACTAAGTTGTTGTGTTGTCATCATGATCGCATCATGTGAATCCAACCCACTATTATTTAGATTACCTTCACATTTTTATAGACGTGCTTTCTTACCAAGGAATTTCATTGGGCAGATAACTGGTGAAACTGTTGGGGAAGTAAAAACCGTATCAAACATGCACCAGAGGAAAGCTGAGATGGCTCGACAAGCCGATGCATTCATTGCGTTGCCTGGTACACATTCCTATTGATTAAAACAAAGTCCACAAATTAACTCCCAATCAAACTACTGAGTTAAACATAACTGTTTCCTAAACCAGGTGGATACGGCACTCTTGAAGAACTTCTAGAAGTGATCACGTATGCTCAGCTTGGAATACACCGTAAACCTGTATGAATCCATTTCCATGATTTTATGCAATTCTATATGTTTTTATTTTAGATATTATATATTATTGTAAAGAGAACGTATCCGAACACCATAGAAGTAGGCCATGGCTGAATATAAAAATGATGTATGGAAACATTAACCACCAACTTTTTTGTGAGGATGTCCCAAGAGATTGAAGCACCTTGCAAGTTACTAATGTGTAATGGATTGAGACGGTTGGAATCTAACTTTCCGTTATAGAATAATTCGTTTGATCTCAATGATTCCATTCTTCTTTGTTGACTAAGTCATTTTCCACATTTGTTTTTTTGAATTGGATGTGTTCATTGGTGACATCGTCGGATTTGTGTACAATCTGCTAAGTCAACATCATTCTTTGCCACGCCGACAGCCCGGTTTATGCAAAACTACATTAGCTTGTGAATAAATAATCCAATTTGAGGAGATTTTATCAATAATTCTTGCTAGTGAGATTTGATGCGGATAAACCGTGTCTAGTGCATGTGATTCATTGGTTTTGTTCACATGGAAACATGCTAAAAAAAATTGGGTATTCATAATTGATTTTATACAAATTTTCATATAAGATTGTATCATGATAATATTATCCTGTGAATGATATATTTGAGAATTACATGAATACTTTTTTTTTTTTTTTTTTTTCCGTTTTTTGCCAGCAGTGAAGTTAAATAGCTTAAAACACAGTACCCTGGCTCTCAGAATTAGAGGCTACTAAATACTCCCCCGTCCCAATCATTTGTTTACCTTAGATTAAAAATACCTCTCACAAATGATATAAAAGGTAAACAAATGAATGAGATGGAGGGAGTAAATAATTGTTCGATAAGTTAGTGGATTTATGGGTATATTAGTAAGCTTTATTATGTCAAGAAAGATTGACTTTACATTATCTTAACCTGAGACGATTTTTGAAAAGAATAATTAATTTGCTTACAGGTTTGTCTTCTATATCTGATTCTTGGAACAGTTTTATTGAGTGTGAATCAATCTAATGACATAATAAAACCTTAAATTAATGTTTGTCTCATAATGTCCCAAGTCCGAAGACTCCTAACCATGATAAGAAGAATAAAAAAACAATTACGGATGTATGTCGTAGTGATGTTCTATCCTTGAATAATAAAACTGTAGCATTAACAAACATATTTCTGATTGAAGCTGTTTGTTTTCTATGTAGGTGGGTCTGCTGAATGTTGATGGGTACTACAATTGCTTATTATCATTCATCGATAAGGCCGTTGATGAAGGCTTTATCTCCCCGACATCCCGTGGTATAATTGTGTCTGCCCCGACAGCCAAAGAATTGTTTAGAAAGCTTGAGGTAATTAATCAATGTCTGTTAACTAATCTTAAGATGTATAAACTAATCAACCAGACTAATAGGAATTTAATGCATGTGAATAAACATCTGAGAGAAGAATGCATATAGGATATGATTCCGCAATACTTTGATAATAAGCCTATGCTCGGGACTCTGGAGATGCTACGCATACACAATGTTTAGAAGTGCACATGAGATTCTTATTATTTTGTAAAATATTCGATAATAGAGTAAATTTAGGATGTCAAATTTTGAGTCATAAACTAAAAGCGCATCCTTCCTACAGAATGTGTATGTGTAGCGTTTTTCCTTAGCTTATGTTGCTAATCTTCGTCCCGATATATTGGCCATTTGGTTTTGTAAATCTACTTAACCCTTTAGCAATATATAATATGAATATGTTGTTTTAGTGCTATTTCAAATCTTTCGACTGGATTAAAATGAGGCTATCGAACTTTTAACTGTTAAAAACAAACTGCCTGTGTTCATACAAGATGTGCATGTGTAACCTGTTGCCTGTCGGTCTATTAGCTTATGATTAATAAAATACACCGTATAATATTATCATTCTTTTCAAGGTTGAAATAAAAATCATCCTCAAGTAATCATACCTTGTTAAGTACTACCAATCCTTAATAAACATTCTTTTGGGGTACAGGAGTATGTCCCGGAGATTGATGAATTGTCATCAAAGTTGATATGGGAGGAGATTGAGAAGCCTAATTATGTGACGGAATCAGGTGTCACGACATAAACTATGATTGTAGTCTGGCTGTGGCAAAATGGACAGTTTTTTGGAATTTGGGGGGCAGCTTTAGGCATACACAAAGTACAGGGAAGTGTGGTGCTGAAACTACTGATGATTTATGACAAGTTCTAGTATAGGAGGAAAAATGGCTTTGGTTTTTTGGGATGTTAGATTTTAAACAAAAAAAATTGGCCACTCCATTTTGGTTGTATACTTGACTAGGAACCGAAAACACTTTTACATGAATCAATCATGAAAAAAAAAAAAAGAGTAGCTTAAATGGCGGTTTGACAATTTAGTCTCATCTTGTACATATTATTTCAGCTTGCATTATCCAAATGTTTTCCTTGTAGATTCGGTCTAATTTCTAATATTTGTAGTAGATAGTATATGAACTTATTTGGTAATATAGAGTAGATTGTATACGTATTTCAAAATTCCCCGCATATTACATTTGTGATGTTACTTTGTACCAGACAGGAGGTATGATCCAAACAAAAGAATAGGAATCTGATCTAAAATAGAGTTGAATATAATCAAGCAACACTGGAGGATCAGCAGATAGAGAAGTATACGAGTAGTTTAATGGGATAGGAGTCATAGGAGAGAGCGAGCATTGAGCAAAGGTAAAAGGGTCAAACCCGGATTGCGTAAGAAAGGAGTAGTAACCAGTAACCACCGGTGGGGCATAAAATCAGTGTACAAATTGATTTATTTAAGGAATGATCAAGTAAAGGTGGGTCCATCTTGTCGTGATCACCGTCCAATTGTAAAACCCTGATTGTGATTTGTGAGGGCTATTCAAGCCGCGTTCCTATCTTGTCCCTTTGTTTCAGACACGCTTTCTAAATAAAATTATCAGATCATTTTTTGCATTTCGGGAAAAAAACACAAGCCTTAATACCAAGGGCAATTCTCATTTGTGACGGAAGGTATCCGTCACTTTGAGAAGACGGGTACCAAATTGTGAGACAAAAGACCCATGAGAGGAGAGAGGAAAGCAAGTGGAGGGGTGCCCCACCTTTTGCTTTATTCGTTTTGTGAGTGACATTACCCGTCACAAATACCGACCCGTCACAAGGGAGACGCTTTGTAATACCAAATGTAACTATATTTAGACAGGTTAACAGTCAGTCACTCTCTCTAATACTAATGTCCAAGATTCAAACAACACAAAAGTTAGCTCCAAGTGATAAGAGTTTCTCTTAGCTCAACCATAAAGTTGAGGGTTCAATTCTCACCCGCGGCATAGTACCCTCATTTGAAGCAAAGAAAATAAAATGTCCATTCAAACATTGATACTCCATCCCCATTCTCAAACCGTCAACAAATACTATTGTGTTTTTTTCTTTATTCTATCCAGTATCCATGACCTAAGCAAGTGATCCATGAAACAATTTAGATCCTTTTGTATTCGGTAAATAAAAATGGGCGATATATTAATTCTTAAAAAAACACAATATATCGTATCAAGTTTAAAATGAGTTTAGATTTATGTTTCGCCTTTTTTTCTCCCATGATTACTTATTGAAGCAACTATGAAATGGATTTGGAAAAGAAAAGATTTGTGGTAACGAATTTAACAATAAATAAATAAACTACTCGAATTTATAGTCTTATTATCTCTTCATCTTGTAAATTTGTCCCGAAAAATAACTTGAAAGATTATCAACAATTTTTCTAACGTGTCATTAAGAACAAGAAACTATTCTCATGAATATATTTCATTAAAATGATAACAATGATTTAGTCTTTCAATATCATGAGAATATTTCCAGCTTTGAAAGAAGTCTTAGAATGTGCCCTCAAAATCTGTTACGTTTCAAGGAGTATGACTGTATGAGGACCATTGGAGCAAAAGAGAAAAGACCACGGCTCTAAATGGTCTTACGTACAGCATACTCCATTACTCAGGAGGTCATCGTCATTGATAGAGATTTTGGAGTAGAACTTATTCTCTACGACTTAATTATTTTACAACTAAAATACATACTTAGTTTGGTTGAATATTATCCATTCCCAGCCAATTTGTATGTGACCCTCACTTGGGAACCTCGGCATATTTTTAACATTGAAACTGAAAGTAATAAAAGTGCAGGCACTTATTCCCTAAAATCAGCTCAAAATTCATCATGGATTACATATCATTGGTACCGAAAGGAAATAATTTCCAAACATACAAATGTTTCAAGGTGGTGAAGAGAAGGAAAGGGGATTTACTTGAATCCAGACCACCTTAGATAGCGGCGAAGTACTCCTTGCTAAGCTTAGGGTCGGGTTTCATCGACTTCTCCCCGGGCTTCCACCCTGCTGGACACACCTCGTCTGGGTTGTCCTGCACATACTGCAAGGCCTGCAAAAGATAGAATAATAAATCACTAAACAACTTAATCGTGAACAAATATTATACTTTCTTTTTCCCGAACAGCACAATGTTTTTGGGTTGCTGCTTCTTTGTAGTATCCTGGCTTATGTCATTAACAAATCTACTAATCGGAAAAAAGGGATGACGATGTAATGGTTATTATACCTGAAGTGTTCTTAGAGTCTCGTCAACACTACGGCCAATGCCAAGGTTGTTAATGGTTGAGTGTTGGATGACTCCTTCCTTGTCAATGATGAACAATCCTCTCAAGGCAATTCCCTGATAAATCCACAAAAGATTGATGTCAATGATGTCAATGAAAAAGTAATGGGCTTCTATTAACTGAGCAGCTTGGTACAATAGGGGTTTCAACTTTCAATTGTAGATCAGTTATTTAGAAGATATCCACTTTGCACATAAGGGGAGTTGGTGTAATATCCAGTCTTAGAGGGAGTTTAAGACAGCAGATGGTTCATCCAGCAGTAGTGTAGGACACTAGTCCTTTGAAAATATGAACTCAGCAAAGCTATTATTCTAGACCGGTAATCACAATAATTCAAAGAGTTTCGACAATAATTGTATATGGAATTATGGATATGTTACTCACTGACAGAAGTCAACATACGTCCATCACAGCATGGTTTAAAATCTCGGCCGTGACGTATATCGCCCGAGATGTATCGGTGACGGAGGAGGCCGATACGAGATATCCCGAGATGTATCAGGTAAATTAAAAACATGAAAGTATCGACCAAGACGACCGATTATAACGTGCATCGGCCAACTCAGCCCATAATGAAGCTGATATGAGTGAGTTATAACTTGTACCCGCCAAATTTTGTGATGAAAAGCTCTTATAAATTGTTAGCATTGGCCAAATTAATTATTCTAAATAGAATTAATCTTAACTTTATACGAAATAGCCAATAGATGATAAAATATCTACAAAAGCTTGTAAAATAAACATCACCGCGATAACCGCGACACAGAGCGCGATGGCTGAGGCGGAGACGATTTTGCGACTCCGTTACCGCGATTTTAAACCATGCATCACAGGGAATGTGAATAATGAAAATAAGAGTACCAATCCACAAGTGAGAAATATTGCCATAAACATACCTGATCTGGGATCAGAACATTGTAAGCCTTTGAGATAGATTTAGTAACATCAGAAACTAAAGGATAGCTCAAATCACCCAATCCACCAGACTTCCTTTCCGTTTGGACCCATGCAAGATGAGAGAACTGAACCACACGCACCAGTTTGACAATAATTAAATAAGTAAACGACAAAAGAAATGAAGAGATAACCAAGAATTAAAAAACTTGTCCCATAAGCAAATACACAACCAAATAAGCACTAAAGTACAAATGAAAGCATGCAGTTTGTTGAAAAAGGGTTGAATTTGATATCTATGCGGTCACTTTGTCCATTTGCTGCAAGCTCGAAAGCATGGATGAGCATATGTAGAAATATTACATTATTACATCCACGATCCATGATGACCACGGCAAAAAAATACTGAACAGTTGCAGTTAAATTGTGTGTGGAAATGCATAATCTATGGCTACATTGGAAGAGAAAAAGGTTCCTCTTATTACACTTTAAATGTTATGTATCTTTGACTGGCAATTATGCCCAACAATGTCACGGAATACACAGTCGCAATTATGTTATTTCCTGTTCTTACACAGCATAAAAATTAAAAACTACTGATTATTTTCCTGACACCCAATATTTCTAAAAAGGGTTGACTTAACCGATAATTCTGAGTTAATAACTATTACTACTTATTTTAACAAAGAAATTATTTGGAAACATGCAGATATGCAAATTGTAATGTATTGTGAAAAACTAGACCATAAGACAGAATGTAGAGGATACAAAGATGGAAAATTAGCTCAGACATTAGATCTTAAGGATAAGCATTTAGCGAACTTTTCTGAAACTACGATCGCATTGACCGTAACCTATTATGTTACATTCATTATGTCCTACTACTATGTTTCGTACCAAGCTTTGAAGGCATTTGGATAATGATTGTGACGTGAAACAGTGCATGCACATATATTCAAAAGAAGGCAAATAATGAGAAAGTGAAAATGTGCAAACATTGTTCAGAGTAGTAGATGTGGAATTAAACATAGATGCCCTCCACAAGGCATCCACACTCAATCATGAGAATTTTGAACGCCCAATCATTCGATTCAGTCTCTAAAACATGTTTTGACATTCGGTATGCTGGTATGACTTCTATCTATTTACTTGTCTTAGCTAGTTCAGGTAATTTTGAGTTTTTGACTTAGATGAAAGATACAGTAAACAAATGATGACATAGGGAGACTTATTGAACTATATTACTAACTTCTGTCACATTTATCCGTAAATGATCATGCCCTTCAACCATATGCTTTTACATGCTATGGCCAAAGCAAGGAGCTAGTATACTCACCAATAAGTTTAGATGCCCACCAGCAACCAAATTAAGCATGTAACACTCAGACTGACGGACACTAGGTGTGGATTGATGAAATATGCAGCAAGCAACACAATCACATGGAGAAGTTACTGGGGATAGAAAGATAAGAGAGATGAAGTTACTTACAACACTGTCAACAGAAACACCCAACACTTCTGTGTTCAACTTCTCAAATTCAGAATAGCGGTCACTGAAAGCAGTGATCTCTGCAAAAGGTAGAGCAGTTGGTATAAGGTAAAACGTACATGACGATAAACCACTACTTTAGCCATACCACATTGAATACAAAACTAACCAGTAGGGCAAACAAACGTGAAATCCAGAGGATAGAAAAACAATATGACATATTTCTTCCCTTTGTAATCAGACAGTTTTACCTGCAAGAAAGGCAAGTCAATCAGTAAACTGCACACTTCAATATTCTCACTTTCACATAAACAAAACAGCAAGGCTGAACCTAAGAAAATCAGCTGAAGTTTTTTTGTTATCTTCCATTATCAATATCCGGAACACGATTGAACTGGCCCCAATATTAGTAAACACATATTCCAATTCAACATAAGTGACGCATCAAGTAACCAGAATGTTTATATAGATCTATGTTGCTCAGCTCCAAGTATTTTTTGACAAAAAAAAAATCGAAGTGTCCATTGTTTGCGCCCATGCCAAAATTTCAGTGTGTGGCACGGGTAATTGAGAGAAATGAAGCGTCCGAGCAACATCAATAGTGAATGCAACATGTTGATATAGCACCTAGAACCAGATATCACAGAGAGATTATAAGGGTGACTAAAAGGATATTCACATTTATGAACTCTTGGTCAAAAACAGCCTCAGCAGTGAAGTCCGGTGCAGCATTTCCAACTAAGGGGAGTTCACCCTGCAAAATAAGACAAAGGAATTATGCGTTGATAACTACTTGTCACAAGAAAGTGATATCAAAATTAAACGCAACTTGCAAGAAAATGATAGTCAAATACGAAAACTGAAGAAACAGTAACATCAATGAAGTGTCCAACTGCATATCTATAGTTATGTACCAATCTATGCCATCAGACCAATCCATTTCATATTCAACCTAGTATAGACCCCGTGCAATGGATGCACGGTGTATATAGAGTTTTATCATTTTTTTAGTGTATTATTTATAAATTTAAAATGGACAACTTATTAATTTTTCATGTTTCTCATCCGTGTATTTTAATTTGAGGGGAAAAAAACAGCAAAATTAATCAAGAGAATTGAATAATGTAATGAAATGTATATTTTAATCAAAATAATTTTTTTTACCACAAAACTAATAATATTATTATGCAATTTTTTACTAATGGCGTACTTTTTTTGACAATTTATGATAAAAAAGTCATTGAATTTTTTATCATAAAAATTTTGGAGATAAAATTGTGAGCTTTTGAATTGTATAAATATTTCAATCTAAAAGATTAGCTCAGTTGTAGCCCAACGTACCTATTGGAAAAACTACAAAGATTAGGCCCATTTCGAGGTTTTAGTGTTTAGGCAGGAAAATTCGGAGCTTCTCTTAATCTTTTAGTAGATAAAATAAATAAAAGGGATTCACATTAAGCAAGTATCTTACTATTGATTCATCCAAAACAAAAGAGCAAGGAAATAGAATCACTGACAGTTAACAAATCAAACAAAACAACTCAAGAAAACTACCAGCTTCCCAAGAGAGACAAGTCAACTCCGTCTGAAAACATGAAAAGAAAATAACGAAAGCGAAGAAATTCGTATAAATCTTTGATCTGAGTTCAATTAGTCACATTTTCTTTATTGTTAGCAAAAAGCTGGAAATGTAGCGCACAAATTAATATTTTAAAATTATAAGGGAGGTCCGCGTCTCCTACGAAAAGTAATATAAGCGAAATTAAAGGAAAATGTTACTACTTGTTTACTAACTGAAACATGTTTAAAATATATTGCACAACAGTCTAAAGCATCATCGGGTAAAAAGAGAAGGTATGAATAAAACCAATGTACATCAAATTTTTTCAACAAATTAGCAATGAAATACAAGATCAAGCACGCAGATTTACAATCTGTACTGTCTAAAACAACAGCATTCAGAAAGCAAACATATTAAATCAAGTAAACAGCATGAATTCATTAACCCTTACCATCGAACAACAGCATTCAGAAAAAGAAAATCTTAAATCAAGTTAACAGCATGAATTCACCATCATCATTACCAACGAAAATAGCATTTAAAAAGTAAACATCTTAAACCTAGTTAACAGCATGAATTCACCATCATTACCATTAAAAAAAACAACAGCATTCAAATAGCGAGCATCTTAAATCAAGCAAACAGCACGAATTCACCATCGTGACATTGAAAACAACAGGATTCAGAAAGCAAACATCTTAAAACAAGTCAACAGCATGAATTCACCATCATTACCATAAAAAAACATCAGCATTCAAAAAAGCGGACATTTTAAATCAGTAAATGGCATGAATTCACCAACATAACCATAAATACCATTAAAACAAAAGCATTCAGAAAGTGAACATCTGAAGTCAAGTAAACAGCATAAATTCATCATCATTACCATTGAAAACAACAGCATTCAGAAGCGAACATCTTAAATCAAGTCAACAGCATGAATTCACGATCATTAGCACAACAGCATTCTGATAGTGAACATCTTCAATCAAGTAAACAGCATGAATTTACCATTATTAACCATCGAAAACAACCGCATTCAGAAAGCGAACAAATACATAACATCGTTCAGTAAAATGAAGCCGAAAAAACAACAGGAAGATAAATAAGCGAATATAGTCGAATTATAGATGATTATGATTATAAAGTAAACGGAACATACAGCGCGAACAACGAAGGAGCGGCGAGACGAAGGAGAAGAGATAGAAGAAGAAGAGCGAGAAGAGAAGCGAGGGGCAAAGGAAGTGTGGAGATTAGGAATTAGGGTTTTAGAATGAGGAGCAATTGAAGAAGAAGCAGAGAGAATGCGATGAGAAGAAGATGATTTGGGGAAAATGACTGGTGAGACGATGGCTGACGACGTCGCAGCAACCGAGGACGCCATTTTTGTGTGAGGATTCTATCCGCTGCGATAAAATAGAGTGCGTTGTGAGACTGAGAATGACTGGATGAGGAAAAGAAATGAGGATGATGTATTATTGTTTTGTATGGTGAATTGGTGATGAGTGGGGTTGGTGGACTTGGCCTTGGTGAGGTCTTAAAATTTGAGGATAAGTGAGTTTGCTGCAAAACGGTAAGGGTGTTCAGGTATGGAGTCGTCATCGAGCAATTATGGGGTGTTCGGATAATTGTACCACTCGGTATTAGCTATTTAGCTCTCAGATAAAATAATTACTCTATCATTAACTTAGAAGGGGGTAAAAGCATGGGATGAAGGAGCTAAAGCACGAGTTGTTTGTTGTATTCTATATCTACAGTGGTTCTTGTGATCCGCATAAGAAATTCACTTCGATAAGAAACCTAGAAATTCTGAGACACGAGTAGGAGAACGTGTTAGAAAATTTGAATAACACTGCTCTACCCACTTGTAGCGGTGTTATTCATAGATCGGGCACAAATGCGTTTTCGGTGTCAAATGGCAAATGCAAAACGAAAACACATCAAAGCAACTTTTGTTCAACGTAAATTAACTATGTCGATTTATTTAGCATTCAGATTACTAGTCCTACCTTAATCAAAGTGGATCTTAGATGGGGTTAATTACGTAATATTTAAAACAATTTAGCTAAAGACAATTTGGTTGTTTAAACATTTACCAAATTAGGTTTATCGTTAACTAATTATTTACAATCTAAGCTAACTGATTAAAATTTGTAACTAATATAAAATATTAAATGATTAGACATGGTGTCCACTACCTACTCAATTTTTGGGCTAAAATGAAAATGGCTGACATCCTTTTGAGGCCGACAAAATCATGACTAACCTAAATATCAGGGCCTGCTATTTTTGCCAAATCGTGGCACACCCTTACCCAACACCAAGGCAGGAATGCAAGCAACAAAGGTCTCGTGTAGAAGTGGCAAACGGGTCAATCGATTCAGTTTCGGATCAGAGTTATTCGGATCGGGTTATTTCGGTTTACTTTTATTTTTGATTTCAGTTCGGTTCAATTCGGGTTAGAATCAGTTTTCGCTTTTAATCGGTTGTAGATATTTCGGGTCAGTGCAGGTTCGAGTCAGGTTAATTACGGAACAGATGAGATTCGAGTCGGGTCAATATCAGAGCAGATGAGATTCGATTCAGGCTATATTCAGATCGAATATCAAGGGATTAATGGATTATGTCTTTATTATATATAGAAAATATTTCGATTTTGTTTTTGAAATGATTTTTAGATTTTTATCAGATAATATTTCAAATTTTTTTAATAGTAATATAATTTTCTGATATAATTCTTTATTTTCTAGTTTCTACTGTTTTTTTTTTCTCTAATTTTAAGAACTTTCTAAAATTTTAACATTTACATTATTACGTATGCAATAAAATTTTCATTTTTTAAATCATTGACTCTTCTCCATGTTCAGTTTTTTTATAGATATGAGTAGCATAGTTACAAGCCGGGCTACCATATTAAAAATTGTCCTTGAAAATGCAGGTCTTCTACTCTACTTGAATCTTTGTTTGTTGTTAATTTATGAGCTATACACCATTAAATCGACTATTTGGATACATGTTACTCAACTCATGTAAGTAATTTTCGTACCATTATAAAATATATCTAAAATTAATCGATTATTTGGTTACGGTAATAATTTAAACTCTTTCGACTCTTGTGATCTAACATGTACTTCATGAATAATGGGTGGTAAGACATTGGATATTTGAGTTTAAGTAACTTTTGTACTAATATATATAAAAAAAGAGTAAATTAATATGATTGTGTTTTGTTTTTTACTTTTTACAATCATTACATTCGGGTCATTTCGGGTTGCAATGTTGGGTTTAGTTATCATTTTACGAGGTGAAATCAGTTCAGTTATTTTTCGGTTCGGATCAAAATAATTCAGGTCAAAACAGTTCAGGTTCATACCATTTTGGGTCTATTTCGGATATTACAAATTCGGTTCAGTTTTGAATCAGTTCAGGTTGATTCAGGTTTCGGATGAAGTTAAAGTTATACCTTTCGAATGTACGGTCAGGTATTTTCGATCAGTTTTTCGAATTCGGTATACTTTTGCCTGGACAAGTCTCGTGCTAGTGAGGATCGTCCATTAACTCGCTTCTCAGGGCTCGAGGTGTATGTCGATAGTCCTAGTCATGATCGTCAACGACTGACACACGAGAGCAATAAAAGTAAGCAATACGATTATTGAAAACAAAAGACAAGCAATATCAAGGTTAAAGGCATGAAGCAGTTTCATTTGCTAACACTCCTTAAAGGAGCTTATTTGATAATATATGGTTTCTAACATGAAACATTGAAATTGCAATGCAGAATAGCGATACATTTTCTAAGAGCCTAAAAATGTATCTTAAACTAAAGATCTAGCTCCAATATTTGACATGTGTGAAGTAATCTTGAAGTAATATTAGAAACTAAAAACAAAAATGAAAATATATAAGTTCATAAAAGAAATCTGATTTAAAGGGTCAAAGTAAAGAGTTCGCGTGCGCATATTTTCACATTCTCCCTCACTTAAACTGTTGCCATCCTTGGCAACGCTCAAATCTCCAACTGTGCTCCAGAGAGACTCCCTCCTTAAGTGGAGATAGTCTCGGTCGTCTTATGGATAGACTTGCTTGTAGTTTCAATTCCCTTGCTCAGCAAAGGTTGTTGATCATTACTCTGCAACAATGTTACGTGCTCATCCTTTCAAGAATAAATTGGATCTCCTTGACACAAAGTCTCTCGTACATCACCTCTTCCGCATTCATCTCTTGGCAATGGTGGGATTGGAAAGTCTATTGTAACATTTCATTGTGATAGTCGTTCTCGCTCGAAGGATTGTATTGGTGGAATTAGATAAGGCAATTTTACGGTTGACGTTATGTTGTGAGCTGTGTTGTTGAGGTAGCCGTTGTTGGGTGAGTTAGTGTCGAGGATGGAGAATGAGAGTTGAGTAGTGTTGGATAGTGGAGTGGTAGGGGTTCATGTTATACAGGTTTGGGTTTGAACTTCGGGGACGAAGTTCGTTCTTAAGGAGGGAAGACTGTAATACATCATATTTCTGGTCTTAGGCTACTCGGCCGAGTATGGGGTACTCGACCGAGTAGCTGGTGTGGATGTGTGTGGGTGTCCTGTCAGGCTTTTGTTTGTTGTGCGCTCGAGCGAGTAGGTTGGTACTCGGTCGAGTGTGGCTTACTCGATCGAGTGTGTCTTACTCGGTCGAGTGTCTTGTACTCGATCGAGTGTCCGGTTCGTTACGAGTTTTTCCGTTGTTTGATATAAATAGAACGGGAAGCATATAATTAGCATGTGATTATATTAAAACATTTCATTAAGCAGTTCTAAACACTTTTCTACAAAAAAACAAAACTACGTTACTGTTTCTCCTTCTATTCCTATCAATCCAAGGCTTGAGCTCGTCACTTTTGGGGATTTTACATCGTTGCGTTCATAATCGTCAGGGTAAGTTGTTTGGCTTAGTCTTTTATGGTTTTGGTTTAGATTGATGAAACCCTAATTGGGTATTTTGGGGGTTTGGAGCTGCTAGCTTTTATATTTAACTTTATTGATTGATTGTTATAATTGGAGGAGATTTTGTAGAGGAAGTCTTCTAGACACCTTGTTGTATCACATGGATTGCTATTCAGGTAGGATTTTCCATACTCAGTTGGTTGTATAACAGTATGAATATGATGTGACGGTCTTTATGGTTATTATGTGATTGAGTTATGATGGTGATATTATGTTGTTATTATGAGCCATTTCGAGAGATAGTCTCAGCCCCATTATTCCCCTCTTGTGTGTCTCGACGTAAGGGGGATGTGCACATTAATGGGCTTGGGTTCGCTCGTTGCGATTGTAATACTACGGTTTTCCCTGCCTTTGGTGACTCGACCGAGTAGGGCCTACTATGTCGAGTAAGATTATGTCTTTTAGAGTTAGAGTCTGGATGTGTGGTACTCGATCGAGTACTAGGGGGGACTCGATCGAGTAAAGGCCACTCGATCGAGTAACCTCCTTACTCGATCGAGTAAGTTTGTAATGCGGGCCGATTAAGTTAGGTTTTGTTAATAACGCGAGTTTAATAA
>VHZZ01003516.1:62035-77750 GCA_009801015.1 Silene noctiflora
CAAGCACGTTAAACATGTAAGCATTTGATAAGATAGATAAACTAAAGCATGTGATAAACATATGGAAACAATAAAGATCAAAGGCATACGAAACACTCATAATGATAATCCGAGCAAAACATCACGTATGGAATCATTATGACAAGTCAACACAGATATCATATAACATGGATATCAAGAAGCCAAAAAATAGTACAAGTGAGTGAAAACCGTAGCCATTACTTTGGAAATCTTTTAGCAAACAAGCACGGGACATGGCTACTAACGTCACATGCGTACTTATGGCTTGCATCTCACCATAAATACGGATATGAACATCAATCCCGGCAATCATATCGCAACTAAAGGCTTGCATCTCACCTTTAGTATCTGATAGGATCACGGATGAATATCCAAACATAAAAGTAATTCGAATTAGAGGTCAGCGTAAGGCATGTCCAAATCACGATTACGAACCGGACAAACATATGAGTAATTTGACTCCGAGGCCAACTTAAGGCATGTCCAAATCACGATTATGAACAAGGTAAACAAAATATTAATTCGACCCAGAGGCCAGCTTAAGGCATGTCCGAATCACAACCAAACCGGAAGGTAAACTCTCAACCGATTCCACATCAAAGCAAACATAATAGTAATTTGACTCAGAAGCCAGCTTAAGGCATGTCTGAATTACAACCAAACCGGAAGGTAAACTCCCAACCAATTCCACATCAAAGCAAACATAATATTAATTCGACTCATAGGCCAACTTAAGTCATGTCCGAATTACAACCAAACCGGAAGGTAAACTCCCAACCGATTCCACACCCAAGTAACATACACATACTCATTTGATAACATTAAAGTGTAAACAATTTATCTTAACAAGGCATGAAGTACATGGAACAAAACAATGAACAAAAGCAATCAGAGGGTCCCAGCCGGACCATGTGACCGGCTGCCAACCAACCGGCCCAGCCAACAATGATATACCAAAATTCCAAAAATCACATCAGAGGGCTCCCAGCCAGTAGTGGACCGGTAGCCGGTCCACCGGCTGGGAAAATACCCACAAACAAAATATTGAAATACGAAACAGAAACTCCCCAGCCGGCCACTGGACCGGCAGCCGGTCTACCGGCTGCGTACACCTGCCATTTGAAAATCAAACACAATATACATACGACTCCCAACCGGCCTGTGGACTGGCAGCCAGCCCACCGGCTGGGACATACTCATTACAAAAATTGAACATTTTGAAACAGAATGTTCCCAGCCGGCTGGCAGACCGGCAGCCGGTCCACCGGATGGGGACACTTGTAGATGAAAATCACCAATTTTAACAACTAACATGTTTCCAATACAAAATTACATTTTTCCATGAGACGGTAAACACGTAAACCAACATGTAATCCAACATCTATCCAACATATAACAAATATTTCAACCAATTGTTTACATTTACTCAATTTTTCATAAATTCTTGATAGAAATAGCATCAAACATGATAAAGATGTCATCTTTAACACAATCCAACCATGAAAACACTAGCTATTCATAATTCACACAGAATTTGACATTTGAAACCATAAATAAGCTTGAAACATCACGAAGCATAGAAATTTGTCAACTTTATCATCTCTAAAACTACAAACACACATGTATACACATAAAAATTTATGTAAACTCGAGTAACCCTTCACCGTTACCTTTTGCTTCCTAATCACTATGAGGATCTTCAATAATGCAATTATCTTCTTCCGGGACTTCCAAATCTTTACCTAAACAACAAAGGAACGAGTTAGCCACGAATTTCGAGACTTATTGAGACGGGAAAGAATTTCGGACGTCTTCRAGAYGAGCWTTTTCTTACTTAGAAAGATGAGGGACGAYGAGAGGARAAGAATGGCGCAAACGRCACTCGAAACRGACTAAAAACGAAGAAGTTATGAGGATTTTAGTGATGGATTTCAAGAGGGACAACGATGGTGTTGTTTGTTTTGGAGGAATGCTGAGAAAATGAATGTGGGAGATGAAGGAAGGAGGGTTTATGAGGGAATGTAGGAGGAATTAGGCCCAATAAGTGACTTAGGCCAATAAATGCTCAATTTGAGTCGGTTTTAGCTTAAATTABGTCTCAATGCTACTATACACTCRAGACGGACCATAATAYTACTAATATAAATATTATACCATAAATTCATATTTTATAAAAATAAGCTTTAAAATCATAATTAGTCTAATTAATTATCAAAATAGTTAAAAATATGTAATCGGTAAATTACGGGTGTTAAAGTTGACCTAGATCTCAACGACGGTTGAGTTGTACCTCGGCCTAGGGAATGGAGAGGTGGGAGAATCGGGATGTGATCACGGGTGTGTTGGAGTTCTGTGATGTGTTTGGATGTGGAGATACAGAGGTTGCATGGTCTCATTTCGTATGCATTTATTATTGTTGTTTATTTATATCCTACTCAACCTCGTGGTTGACCGTGTATTCGTGAACACCGATGATGAACCAATTTTGGGGAGCAGATTGATTGAAAGAACTTAGTTGGCTAAGCTGGGAGCTGGATGGCGTGAGGCAATCGGAAGACTTATAAGTATAGACCACATTAGTTTAATGACTCAGTTTTAATTTCCGCTGCGACTGTATTTTAATTATTTAAGTACTTTTGGTATTTATTGTAATAAAAGGCCTCAACGCTAAAGTTTTAATATAAAGCACTGTTGTTTCGTTATCTTTGTTATTCACTACCCCGGGAAACCGAGATGGTAAAAACCTTATTTATTTGGGAACGTCTTGTTAAAGGCTCCTGCATAAATGGGGGTGTTACAGTTATGTCCCACACCATTTACTCTACGGTATTCAAAAAACGCTTGGTTATCAAACTCAGTGTCGTGATCCGTACCAATAGAAATGAGACTTGACTTATATTTATTTTGGACGAGTTTTATTAAGCAAACAAACTCATCAAAAGTATCGTTTTTAGAATGAAGAAAGATTGGCCATACAAATCTTGAGTAGTCATCAACAAGTACGAAAACATACCATGATCCTTCTCTACTTCTTTCCTTCATTGGACCACAAAAATCCATGTGTACCAATTCCAAGGCTTGGTTGGTGCTCATAACTCTTTTAGGTTTGAATGATGATCTAACATGTTTGCACCGGGCGCATGATTCACACATCTTCTCTTGATCGAACTTAATTTTTGGTAATCCTTCTACTAAATCGCATCTTTTAAGCTTGTTCAAGATTGGTGAATTTATGTGGCCAAAACGCTTGTGCCACAAACAGGGATCATCAAGAATTTCTTTCATACAAGAAAAAGAGTTAGTACGAACAACATTTAGATCAACCATATACACATTTCTCCTACGATGATCTTCAAGTATAACACTATTAGTTCCCTCAATTATGATGCGACAGATGTCAGAATGAAAAACAACTTTATTACCTTTGTCGCATAACTGAGATATACTAAGTAGATTATGCTTGAGAGCACTTACCAGATATACATCACTGATTTCATGGGAGGAAGAGATACCAATTTTACCGACACCAATCACCTTTCCCTTCTTGTTATCTCCAATAGTGACCTTTCCTCCGTCAAATGGTTTGAGTGAAAGAAATAGATTCTTGTCTCCAGTCATGTGCCTTGAGCATCCGTGTTAAGATACCATAGATTATTTTCTTTCACCGCGACCTGCAAGATAGATTAGATACAGTTCTTAGGTACCCAAGCTAAGTTGGGTCCTTTAAAGTTAGTTACTCTAAACACCAGATCTTTTCTAATCCAAACTTGTCTAATTGTTCTTCTCTTATAATGTGGGTACGTAAGTCAAAGAGAAGTGTGTGTCTTGCATGGTCTACAAGGTTTAGGTTTAGATTCCTTATGAGATTTAGGTTGAGCAGGGGTTGGTTTCTTTTGGGTTGACTACCCTTTTTAGCATAATCAAATGCCATATCATAGAACTAACGAAAATCGTTTTTCCTCTCTTCAACCTTGTCTGTATCATTAGACGACATGACGTTCTCATCTAGAGGAATATTCAAAGGTTTTACAAATTTAATCCCTGTGTCGAAATCTTTAGCATATTTGACACAGTTTTCTCTAAGGTGACCCGTATGACCACAATAATTGCAAATCTTGTATTCAGGTAAATCGACATACTTCCGTTTTCTGAAATCTCGTTCAGAGGGAGTAGATTTGCACTTAAAGTGATCTTTATCTCCATAGCACTCATGTCCTAGGCCCATTTTCATATTGTTGTCTGATTGCTCAGCAAGAAAATTTAGGACATTTGTGCTACCTTCCCACTTGTCATGGACTTTTCTAGCATGGAAGATGAGCCTTTTCAAAGACTCGATTTCTTCCAGATAAGATTTTTGATCAGTCTTGTTTGTTTTATTGCAATTGTCACGAAAATCTAGAAAGTGTTTGTTCAACATGAATACTACTTACTTGTGTTGTCTCTTGTTGTTGGATAAGAGATTTTCAGATTCAGATACATGTTCACGTAAGGAATCAATTTCCTTCTTTTGATTTGAGATACAACTATCTTTTGTTGTTATCTCTATCTCGGATCTTAGAACATCATTAGCCTTCTTCAATTTTAATGTTATAACTTCATTAGCTGTAACTTTGGCTTGAAGATTTTTAATGTTGAGATTTAACTCAGAGGTTATAGCTTCATTTGCTATAACTTTAGATTCAAAAGCTATTTTCTCAGCATTAACGGTTTATAAAGTTGTAGATGTTTCAGCTGTAACTTTAGATTTCAGCTTTTTAGATTTGGCCTTCAGAAGTTTATTCTCCTCAGAAATATCCAGAATCTGTTCTTTCAAATCTTTCAACTCAAGACTTTGTTCGTGACACTTATCAAGAGTTTGTTCAAACTACTCTATTAAAGAACTTTTGGACAGTTTTTTAACTTGCTTCTTAAGTTGAATAAAACAAACCTTTTCATCTTCATTGTCAAAATCTAATTCTTCTAGTAGACAAAATTCTGATCTGGAGTCTTTGCTCTCATCATCACTATCTGAAATTAGATCGAGACTAATGTGGCTTAGGCATAGGTTAGAAACTTCTTCGTCTTCAGAGTCATCGTCATCTTCTGTATCAAGATCCCCCTCCCCCCAGCAAGATGCCATACAAAAATGACTTGTTTAAACTCATTCTAGGTCTTTTCCCGTTTGTTTTTATCCTTGATCTTTTTCCAGGTAGGACAGTCCTTGATCATGTGATCAATTTCTCCACATTTGAAACATCCTCTATTGATAAACGAGGATTTTGAATCATTACTCTTTTTGTTAAAGGATTTGTTGTTTGCTTCAGAGTGCTTTCCTTTAAACACGACTTTCTTGAACCGTCTAGCAAACAATACGATCCTCTATTTTAGGTTCATTGTCACTAGCCGAGGCTTGTAGAGCCACACTCTTACCTTTAACTGGTTCGTCATCATCCTTATTAAGCACGGTCTCATGAGCCATGAGTGAACCAATGAGCTCTTGATAAGTGAGTAGTGTAATATCTCTGGCCTCTTCTATAACAGTGACCTTAGGTTGCAATTTTTTGTGATGCTTCTAAGAGTTTTCCTGACAATGTCCTCAGATTCGAACTTCCTACCGAGGTTCTGTAATTCATTATTGATACTGGAAAACCGTGTAGACATGCTATCGATTGATTCATTCTTTTCCATAGTGAAAAGCTCATAACGTTGAATCAACAAGTCTATACGGTGTTTCTAAACAATTTATGTTCCCTCGTAGGCTAATTCGAGACCATCCCATATCTTCTTGGCCGAATTACAAGATGAGAAACGATCAAATTCCGTAGTAGTCATGCCATTATGCAATAGACTCATAGCTTTGGAATTTTTCTCAGCAATCTTGTAATCCTTCTCAATATAGTCATCCTCTTTCTTTTCGTAGGTAGTTCCTTCGGCAGACGCAACCAAAATTTTCTTTAGTCTGTTCTGTATAATTCTCCAGCACTCCCAGTCATTTTCTTTTATGTAGTGTGTCATCATCTTCTTCCAAAGACTATAGTTTTTCCCATCAAATATGGGACATTTGAGATGTTTAGATTCCATTGTACAAGCGAAAATAAGAACAATAAGTTGATCAGTCTCTATGCGGTAAAGAAATCAAGAGCACGAGGCTCTTATACCAATTGAAGAGTCTATCGATCCGAAATACTCAAGTGGAGGGGGGAATTGAGTATACAAATTTTTGCTTAACTTAACAAATTAAATGTATGAAGCGTTTAATAATTTGCTCAAAGTTTATCGAATAAACTTCAGCAAACTAAACAATGAAAACGTATAAAAGAAAAGCAAACGAAAGAGGCAACGACACAGGGAGTTTTGAAGTTGTTCAGTTTCGCAAGTCAAAACTTACGTTCACTATTCTCACTACTAAAAATATCATTATAGACATCACTTTATGGAAAACGGTGTTTTTAAAAAACTGATGTAAAAACATCGATGTTTTATTAAAAACTGATGTCTATAAAAATATATATACATCGGTTTTTTTTGTCAAACTGATGTCTGTTAATTCTAACTTTAATAGACATGGGACATTATAATAACCCATGTCTATATACTAATCAATTACATCTGATATTGTAATAAACCGATGTGCATCCAGTTAGTGATATTTGGCGGAAAAATAACCCAATAAACCTCCACACTCCCATTATTATCATACTCTCATAAAAAATTTGTAATCATCAACACTAAACCACTCCCAATAACTCTAATTAATCGTCACCAATCGAGAATTACCAGAGCGGGCGTCGGCAACCACCAGTACGTGCGCGTCAACCACTCCTCTTCTCTGCTACATCACTGGTCAATCCTATGTAGGTAAGTTTCCTGAATTTTTGGATTTTAATTGATCTAAATTAGGGTTATTGTGATTATTTTTCTGAATTTTGGGAATTATTTGATCTATTCGTATTTTGCTTAAAGACTGCGTATGCATGGCTTGATAATCATATTGGGGTTTTGCTATGGCGTTGATAATACAAATTAATGGCATGCATTTTGGGGGTAGTAGTAGTAGCAGTATATAATGGCATGAATTTTGGGGATTTTGTGTTTATTGTGTTTGTTTATTGTAGTAGCAGCAGTTTATTGTGTTTGTTTATTGTGTTTATTGTTTTTCTACTGGTAGCAGAGACTTCATCACTATTCTTTTGTTTGTTTATTGTGTTTATTGTTTGTCTACTGGCAGTAGAGACTTCATCACTATTCTTTTGTTTGTTTATTGTGTTTGTTTCTACGTTGTTCATGTGAGTTTGTTATCATATGAGTCGGTCATAATGAACCATACATGTGAGATTGCAAATAATATCTGTAATATTGGGTAGTAGTAGTAATAATAGTAGCAGTATATAATGTTTGTTTGAGGGCAGGGTAGTAGAAATACCCTGAAATTGTAATGTATATAGGGCAGTGTAAATGAGTAAAAGGTAGAAAAAGAAATTGAATGAGGGCAGGGTAGTAATAGAAATAGAAAGAAAGGGAATACTTATAGAGGGCAGGGTAGTAGAAAAAGAAATTGAATAAGATCTCAATTAATAATTTTAATACCTTTCTACGGATTACAAAATTATCAATCTAACTCGTTCAACTAACTCTAGTTGTAACTCACTACGAGTATCGTTAAATACTCAACTTACTTACGTAAATAAGAAAGTGCTTAATTATTCTTCTAATGGTCACAAATGAACGAGTAAGAATCAATATGAAGCGCTATTATCTTATAACGATATTCAAACGTAAATGTGACAATTATAATCCTACGACTTTTAAAAATCAATTTGCAAAAGAGTTTTTTTTTCATAAAATCAAATATTGCACTTAGATAATTTTGATCGAAAAATTCGTATAAAATACAATGAGCCACGCCTTATATTTATAGTGAGTAGCACGATCTAGGGTTAGAAGAAAACCCTAGATACCGTGAATAAGAATAATAGAAAAATAGATATTATTTGTTATTATTCTTATTTAGATAATCTTTTAAAGAGGGATATAGAATAATCATAAAGATATATTATATCTTAATCAAATATTCTTTAGATATCCTTTCTTAAACCCTAAGATTTAATAAGATATAAAATAGTAAATATCTTATTAAAAGATCCAATCAAATATTGCAAAGATACAAGATAATATAGAATTATCCCAAAGATAATATCCATAACACATATATTGGGAATTTCACGAAACCAAACGGCCCATATGCACGTTGGTAAGTTCGTAAAAATCTAGCAACAAAAATAGATAGATCAATTTGGGTTTTGAGTATGAAGGCTTACAAACCCTAATTAGTAATAAGAGAACCACTAATAAGTTGTTCTTCTTAGTCTTACTAATTATTCGAGTAACCCTTGATTCTTATTCAAAAAAAGATTCATGCATATCTCTACTATAAACATTTTTTAATGCCACATTGAAGGATAGGTCTTTCAAAAAAGATTTTATAAAATATTTAAAAGAAAACCTTATTCGTGAGATTTGAAATGTTCACATCTCAAAGTTATAGTAAGACACCTATAACTTTGAGTCTTTATACAAGTAAAGTTATAGTTGTGAGCTTATAACTTTACTCATTAAAAATTACCGTTTGAATACCATTATTAGATGACAACCTACTATGACTAAATCTTCCTGGAGATCTTCAATGTAAACTTTATCATCACATCCAAGCTTGGCTTGATCTATTCTTAAGACTTCCTTGATCAAAGCTTGACTATTTGACCTTGACCAAACACTTGATTACAAAGCTTGCTTGACTTTGACATAATCCCAATTCTTGAATAATATTTAAATCATACAATAAAACTGAGCACACGAATAAGAGCAAATGCATACTTGTCATCATCAAAACTTAAGTATATCATAAGAATTAATGATCTAACAAGAACACTCGGCTAGGAAGCCTCCTAGGGCTTAAGCTTTTATGTCTGTTCGGGATTTATACTTCATTCCGTGTCCTGACAGTTCGACTGCCCATTTTAGCAACCGACCGGACTTCTCGAACTTCTACAGGGCCTTCTCGAGTGGTTGATATGTCATTACCGTCACAGGATGTGCGTCGAAGTACAGGCGCAAATTTCTTGCTGTAATTACTACGGCGTATGCAGCCTTCTCGATTAACGAGTAGTATTTCTCAATTGGCCCAATGTGTGGCTGATGAAGTAGATGGGATAATGGCTTTTACTTTCTTCTCTCAGGATCACGACATTGAAGATGACGTCGGTAACTTCTACGTACAACTAAAGCGTCTCGTCGGTCACTGGTTGTGCCAGGGTTGAAATTTTTTTAGGTGGTTCTTAAGATCGTCAAAGGCTTGCATTTGCTCTTGTTCCCATCGGAACTTTTTGTTACCCTTCAAGATACTAAAGATGGCTCTTGACTTATCTGTCGACCTCGATATGATTTGGGACAGCGTAGCCATCCGTCCTGTGAGTCTCTGAATATCTCTGATCGTTCACGACTCGGGGAGGTTTATGACAGCCTGTACCTTTTTAGGGTTTGCGTCTATTCCCCTTAAGCTGACCAGGAATCCAAGGAACTTTTCGGATCATACCCCAAAAGTGCATTTCTTGGGGTTCAACTTCATTTGGTACTTTCGAAGAACCTGGACGTTCCTCCGATGTCGTTTAGGTGCGCCCCTTAACTTTTGTTTTTTATAATAGCATCGTCAACATATACCTCCACATTCCTTCCTTATTGGTCGCAGAAGATTTGGTCGACGAGCTTCTGGTATATTTCTCTTGCGTTCTTTAAGCCAAAAGACATCATTTTTGTACATGAAAGTGTCATGGCCTGTGATGAACGCGCATTTAACTTTTTCGGGCTCCCATAGGTGCACCTGGTGGTACCTTGAGAAGGTGTTTAGGAAACTCAGCATGAAATGACCGCTTGTGGAGTAACCAGTTGGTCAATTCTCGGCATCGGGTAAAAATCCTTAGGGCAAGCCTTGTTGACTTTGGCAAAGTCTATGCAGATTCTCCATGCTTTGGAGGCTTTCTTTACCATTATAACGTTAGCGAGTGACTCTAAATATTCACTTCTCGTTGAATCCTGCGGACAGTAATTTGTCCACCGCCTCTTTTATGGAAGCGTCCTTTTTGGATAACATGTTCCTTTTCTTCAGTTTGACTGGTTTGCATGTGGGGTCCACGTTTAGCTTGTGAATGATGACTTCTTTGTCTACCCCTGGCATTTCGTCGGCGTAATATGCAAAGACATCTTTGTTTCTTTTCAGTACTCCGATCATTTGGTCTTTGAATGCAGGTGTCAAGTCTTCTCCTATGATCATTGTGCGTCTAGGGCAAAGTTCGATTGTAGTAGTCCATGCCCCCGGTACTGATCGTTTGTGATCAGTGTATTTTCCTTGGCTCGTGCTTGCCTCCGCCTTTGTTGTAGGGCGCTTGACGCTCATTTGCACCTCTCAGCAGGAGTTACTCCCTCGGCTGTGTCAGGGTTTGGCTCACTTCTTTTCGTGGCCGAGGATTTATTTTTAATAGCTATTATATTGCATGATCTTGAGGAGATCTGGTCCAATGAAGGTTCTTCGCTCTTCCGGCGTCTGACACGTACACAAGTGTCATTGCCCGGATGCACATTACCGTGTTAATCTCGCCCAGGGTTTGCCTTCGAATCAGAATGGTGTATGCAGACTTGGCGACGATCACCGTGAACATGGTCATTACATTAATCATTTGCGCTCCCCTTCCAAACAAAACTGGCAACATAATGGTTTCTCTCAGGGCTAATGCCTCTCCGAGATGCAATATATCGACCCGTTGATCGGTTTTAGATGTTGGGGTCCGAACCCGAGTTACTTGAAAGCGGGTCGTTGTAGCATATTAGTGTAGTCCCAAGTGTCTATCAGACATCTTCCGACCGTGTGGGTGATGATCTTGAGGTCGAGGATGAATGGATCATGGTGGGGACTTACTACGGGTTTCTGGTCGGACGCGTTGACTGTTATGTCGGGCGTCCTAACGACCGACGCATTCTTTAGCATGTTGTCGACTTGAAGGATTAGGTTTCAGAGGTCTTCTTTGAGCTTGTTGTGCGTGGAGCCTCCGTTGTCCTCCCCGGTGACCATACGGATGATGGGGGTGTTATCCCCCTGGTCATCCACTTGTTCTTGTTCTGGCCTGCCCTGTAGGGGGCCTTGTACATTCCCAAGTACCCACAGCGCATGAGGTCCTCTATTGCTTCTTTTAGGTGTCAGCACTCGTAAGTGCTGTGGTCGTTTCCTTTGTGGTAGTCTCAATATTTGCTCTTGTTAAACTCCTTTTTCATTTTAGTGGGTTTTTTCTACTTCGCATTGTCCTTTTCTAGGGTGCATGCTTCTGACATCCTCCTGTTTAAAGGGGTGTGGTGTTGGAACCGTGGGAAAAGGTCTTTTTCTTTTTTCTTTGGACTCAATCTTTATTTTGCGCTCTTCCCGCCTATCTTTCGAGGACAAGATGAGTCTTCCTTTTAGTGTCGGGGAGGCAATGCTTTGGCTGTGCTCCTTCCTCGCATTAGGGTGGTGTCGACCAGCGAGAAACTTTTCTGATAGTCCTCCTCTCTAATGAATCCGGCAGCCATCTCCCGAGACTCAACAAGGCTCTTCAGTGGCTTACAGAACATATCACTTTTTAGGACTCCATCCCGTAACCCGTGGGTTAGGACGAAGATGACCATTTCGTTGGCGAGGCCTTTGATCTTCTGACTTTTTAGGCCGAAATGATGAATGTAGTCCTTAATTCGTTCTCCGTTTAGCTGCATGAGGGTAAGCAATTCGACTGTTGTCCTTTCGCGCCTCCTCCTGACAGCATACTGGTCTCTAAAGTGTTTGTGTACGTCTTTGTATGACTTGATCGATCTATCCGGCAAGCCTCTGTACCAGGACTGCATGCGCCTGACAAAGGTTGCCGGGAAGAACTTACACTAGACAACATCATCAGCGTCCCACATCTCCATGTGACTCTCGTATCCTGCTAGGTGGTCATCTGGAATTGTTATTTCTTAGAACTGAACCGTTTACATATTTATCTTGGGAGCTTTCTTCCCTCGAATCTTTCCATATAGTGGGTTTGGCGTAGGAAGATGACTCACTTTCGGCGACCGCTCCCAGGGTTGTCTTGTGGACATCTTTCTCTTGCTTTTCTCAATCAAGTGAGAGAATACGGATTTCGGTTTTTCGCTAGGTTGGCTTCTCTTTGAAGCACTCGTTGAGGGAGTGTGATCATTGTTTGATGATGCAGCCGAGTCGTGCACTGTGTGAGTGCGGGTCGTCTCGCGACACTTGCTACTCTCCACCTCTATTGGAGTCCTATCACTGAACAACTGTCAGGGTGTAATGCGGGATGGACTTTTCTCAACGTTCTTGTAATACACTGGTTTTGTAACCTTGGGATACTCGGCCAAGTGAGGGCTACTCGATCGAGTATCCAATTGGGTTTTGATATCAGTGGTCTGTGTGTTGAGGACTCGGACGAGTGTGTAGCACTCGGTCGAGTTAGGCGTACTCGATCGAGTGTCTTGCACTCGGTCGAGTGTCTTGCACTCGGTCGAGTGTGGCTTACTCAGTCGAGTGCCTTTTACTCGACCGAGTGTCCGATCCGTTTCGGGTTTTTCCGCGATTGATATAAAATAGAACGTGAAGCAGTAATCATTTATCTTTATTCTAAAAACTCTTCTCAAAACACTTTTACACTGAAAGCGACATAAGAACTGCTTCACCTTTATTTTCTATCAATCCAAGGCTTAATTGATCGTTGTTGGGATTCTTTACATCATTGTTTTTATAATCAATCAGCTAAGTTATCGATCTAGTCCTTTTATGATTTATCGGGTATTGTATGAAACCCTAACTAGAGTAATTGGGGATTTTGTAATTCGTTTGTTCTTAGGCAATTGGTTTATTATTTGATTATATTTTTAGGAGGAGATTTCGTAGAGGAACCTTTCTGATTTCTTGATGTGATTTGCCGGATTGCTTATCAGGTAGGGTTTTCCTACTCAGTTGCCTGTAGAATATTATATGAGTAATGTGACGATCTTTGTACTGGTTATGATGTGTATATGATATGGTTGTTGTATGTTGTGGATGGTGGTGGTTGGTTTGTGAGCCATTGTGAGAGGTGGTCTCACCCCCATTGTTCGCCTCTTGCGTTCTCTCAGCGTACGGGGGATGTGCACATTACGGAATTAGGTTCGCTCTACGGTGCGAGGATTTTGGTGGAAAGGATGCGGTCCCCACTGGCAGGGCTACACACCTCGGTGTGTAGTCAGTTTGGTTGTGATGGAGACGGGAGGTGGAGTTTGCTGTCTGTTCTGGATGTTGTTTATACATTATATTGTATATTGTTGTACAGATGACTGACCCCGTGTTGTTTTTCAAAACTGTGGTGATCCATTCCGGGATGGTGAGTAGTTGGTTTAGCAGGTGATGATGATTTCCAAGGATGTTGTTGATGCGGGTTGGCTAGGGCAGTGTCATCGCCATTTTTGTAGTATTAGTTTTCGCTTATGTTAGTTTTGTTGCCACAGTTGGTTTTTGGTTTGGATTTTGTATTGGCACGTTTCGTAGTTGTAATCTTTCATTAAGTTAAACCTTATATTTGTTTCAGTATGGTTTCTATGATGTTCACTACCTCGGGTAACCAAGAAGGTAGTATCCCTTTATTCGGAGGTAGTCCTTGGTAAGGTGCTTCGGGGTATGGGGGTGTTACAAATTGGTATCGGAGCCAATTATTTGGAACCTAAAACCAATGAACCAATGAACTTAGGGTGTCTAATTAAAATGAACCCGGGTAGGAGTTGTTTAGAGCTACCGCAAAGGCAAGGGAGACGTCCCAAAGTCGCATAATTGCCTTTACAACTTTTTACCGGTCACAGTGGGGTGTTAAGGGCCGATGTGTGTCCATATGTTTGCTATGTGTTTCATATGTTTGTATTTGCTTCACATGTAAGTCGGGTTTATGCATATGAAGTAAATGGAGGAATGTAGAGTTTGTGATTATGTGCTGATATGAGAAATTTGATAGATGGAGTACTGATTTGGATTAGTAACATGTTAGGCTTGTGTATGATTTGTAAGCATGGGGGTAGTACGTAAGTAGCATGACTCGACCGAGTGAAGGGGACTCGACTGAATAGGGGCTACTCGACCGAGCTCCTGGCACTCAACCGAGTGGGGAATTTGATGTTTTGAGGTAGAATCCCTGTAAGTTTTCGACTCGACCGAGTGTGATTTCCGGGTAAATCTGATCAGAGTCTGGATCAGTTGAACTCGACCGAGTACGTAAGTGACTCGACCGAGTTAGGATGACTCGACCGAGTACCTTTGGTACTCGACCGAGTGTCTTATGGGAGGGATATGTATATCTGTTTTGAGCCGCAATCTATGTGCTTACGACTGTTCTTCTTATATAGTTAATGATGTCTCCCAAGAGATCAGCCGCGTACTTGAAGGCTTCTAAGATGACACTTGACGAAGTGGCCCGGATGATCGAGCAATAAGAGGCTCTTACCGAGACTCTTAAGGCTATGGGTAAGGCTAAATATTAGGTGGTGGATGCTAGCAAGATGAGCACCACTATCGCTCGCTTCAACCCTTCGACCTATGAGGGCACGGGGGCTCCAACCTTGTTGGATAAATGCATAGAGACATGGAGGGTGTACTCGAAGTGGTGAATTGTCTGAAGGAGCTGAAAGTTGAACAAGCTGCATTCTAATTAAGAGATGAGGCTGGTGCTTGGTGGTGTAGGGAGAAGGAGACAGCTCAGGAGTATTACAGGAGCCAGGGGGAAGCTGATATTCCCTGGGCTGAATTCAAGAATGTTATGCGGCATCAGTTTGTTCCTGAGCATGTTCGCAAGAAGTTGAGGGCTGAGTTCGATACCTTCCATATGACTGAGGGGATGACGGTAGCGGCGTACTACGGTAGATTCAATGAGTTGGCTCGATATGTGGATGACATGGAGCTGAACCAGCTGAACTTGGCTATCCGCTTCGAGAAGGGGCTATCAGTGAAGATACTTGAAAGGTTGACTTCGGGGGTTCTCACGGATCTAAAGGAAGTTTATGAGCGGGCCGGGAATGTGGAGAGACTAGCTGATATGACCAAGGAGGCCAAGGAGAAGGGGAGTGAGAAAAGAAAGGCTAAGAGCGAGGGCACCGAGACATCCAAGTTTAAGAAGGGTAACTACAATCAGGGGAGGGCTTCCTCTGGTGGCTTTAGTTTTGGTGGAGGTTTTTCTTTTGGAGGCCGTAGTGGTAGGAGCTTTAGTGGTGGATTGGGGTTGACTTGCTACAACTGTGGTGGCGTGGGTCACAAGAGGTATTATTACCCCAGTTTGAGTGGAGGCGGCTTTCAGAGTCACCGCAGAGGTGGTTTTCACAGGGACCGGGTCAGAGTATGGCTAGCAATAGACCAGCTGAGTCGTGGCATAGCCAGGGAAGTCAAGGCAACACTGGGAGCTTCAACCGTAACAATGGTGGAGGTTATCAGCGGGAGAACGACAATGGGAACCAGAACTCGGCTGCTAAGTTGAGTGCATCGGCCAATACGGTTCAGGGTGGAGGCCAAAATAACAGTGGTAAACTGTTTATGATGGACAAGAAAGCAGTAGAGGAGGACGCGCAAGTGGTCACCGGTACTTTTCTTGTTAATAATACTCCTTCCTTTGTTTTGTTTGATTCG
>VHZZ01003518.1:59524-72830 GCA_009801015.1 Silene noctiflora
GGTTCCCATCACATATTCACATATACCATATCTTCTCTCTTTCTCATCACTTAGCTCGTTAATCCCACTTTCTATCCACGTCTCATAATCTGGTTCCTACCTTCGCACTGTCCCACAATTTTCTGGTGACTGACGCTTTAGTGGCGAAGGTTTTGCTGATATTATAGTTTGCTTTTACGAGAAAAACCCAATAGCATTAGTCATGTCTATAACTTCAATGTTCAGAAGTTTCAAATTGATAGTCTTAACTTGAAGTTTGCAGAATAAAATGACGTTGTATCTGATAGTCCCTTTTAAAACTTCTAAACCTGTTGATCTATGTCTTTTATCTGATAGTCCCTTTCAAAACATTTCCATCTGATAGTCCTTTTTAAAAAAATTTCATCTGATAGTCCCTTTTAAAACTTTTTCATCTGATAGCGCCTTTTTAAACTTTGGTTCCGTGAGGTTTGAACTGATTCCACCTTAGTGCCCTAAAATTTGACAAAGTCCAGCTATTAGTAACTTTTTTTCTAATTGTGTTTTTTTCTGATCCACTATAACCTGTCTATTGTCTGGCTAAACACTAATCATAATACTTTGACTGTTCTACTGATGCTGGCATATAAAAGTGTTGCTGTTTTAAGACTTCAAATATTACTTTCACCGTGGTACTTATTATTGGTGCTAATCCTTAGTTTATGCTGCTAAAATTTGCAGTACTGAAACATTTATGTTCTAATTCGGATTGCTTATTGTTTTTATCAGGGCAATATATTTATTTTGGTGCAGACTGTTACTCAGTTTTATGTTTCTTGCAGTGCCTATCTCAGTGATAGCTACTTTTAGGAAAGTGAAACGACTTACCAAAGATAGTGCAGTGATCGTGGATGCTCTTAAAGAGTCTTCCCAGCTTGTAAGTATTTCTCATTGTCCTTGAAAATTTCTTGACCTTGATGTTTACCTCCCCTTCCACTCCCTTCTGGCTTTACTCATGTCGTTGTGCATAAAATTCTGAAAGGCTGATTACTGTTTCATCAGGCTGTCATGACCAGTAGCATTTTGCTTTGTCTACAGGTTGTAAGCTCAGATGGCAAAAAGGTGAAAAGGCTTCACCCTCTTCCATCAAGTCTGACCAATCCATCAAGCGAGACCAATTCTCCCAAGGTATTTGTCTAAAAGGAACTCCACTTTTACGGTTTTAATGGAACTTTATGGCATCTAATTGTTGGGTGCTAGTTATGTACTATTGTTGTAGAAAATCTGCCTGAGGACAGTTCAACAGAGAACATTCGGAGGATTTTTGGTCAAGTTGGAAGGTATTTCTCATGCTTTATTATTGTGACCTGGATGCAATTTATTTCTCTTCCTGGAGTGGTTTATGTTAATTCATTTTGCGACGCTGTTTATCTTTATAGTATAAAGAGTATATCCATACATGATCCGCAAGTTACTGGAGATGCAAACCGGACCAAAGCAGAGAAACAAATCAGTGGCAAGGTATCATTTAAGTGCTGGTTTCCTTTATGCTTAAAGACAATGCTACCAGGATAATGGTACTGGTTAAGCAGGGGATTACAGGCATACTAAGTAGTAGAGGAATTTGTGTTTCAAATTGGTTGGCTCAGAATCAGTACAATTTTTATACTCACGGGTTAGCAACCCTGCAACCCTGGCCCTCATTCAGGCCACTCAATGACTTTACCTAGTTGACAGCTGCACGTTCGCGTGTTCTTGTAATATTTGTGCGTTAAATACGATTTCATCCGGCATATTTTCCCTTGAAACTGCTGTCTATGTTCTGGCATTGCCACCGTTGTCAAGTTGTCTGTGATTTGTATGCTCTCTTAATAATTTTCCCATATGTCATGTGTTTTGCACTATTTTTTTTGGGTGCTTTTCCTTAATTTTGAGCATTGCCCTGGTCTCCACATCTGGACTCTTGGAATTTGTGTAAAATATACTTTTTAAGTTTACATGTTTAAAAGTAGGAAATATAGCAAATCACCCTCATAAGTTTGGTACTATGTCCAATTAGGCCCTTTAACTTGTAAATGTAGCCGACCCTATAAGTTTTTGTAAAATTGTAATTAACTCCATATCTTATTTTTACGACTGAATTTTACTCAATGAAATATTTTACTATTATTGAAAATCAAAATTATTGATCAAATATAAATCCTAAGATTCCCAACTATTAGAAGCATGTCCCAGTTTATTTATTTATTAATTTGGTGATCAAATACTCACAATATAAGATTTTTTAGTAAATTCACAATGACAAATCACGACACCGAATTTTGTTTAAATTGAATTTGAATGACAATTTTCGTTGAATATGTAGAAATATATTGTTATAATTTTCAATTGACATATTTTTAAATAGTTTTTAGAATAGATGAAGTAATAATTTTTAGTAAAAAAATGGTTAAGAGAATTTGATTTGTGCTTGATTGCACGTTTTATGGGGCTAATTTGCCACAACGAAAGTTAAGGGGTTGATTTACACAGTAGTTAGGTTGGGGGCAATTTGCTACATCTGCAATTTAAAAATTAAGCTGCCATGATGTTTCAGTTAATGCTTGATTTAGGTGTAATGTTCTGGTAAGTTTAATACTCCAAACCCATTTAGTTACTCTCATGACCGCGTGTAAGGGGAAATTGAAAACTAGTTTTCTGGCTGTCTGGGGTTTGATACTCCGAATACAGGACTTATTCGACATGTTGATATGTTCTAACTAATACTCCATTTCAATCAATTAGGCCCCATAACCATTTGATTTTTTCGTCCTTAAATTTAAAGTCAAATGGAGCTAAATGATTGAGTTGGAGGGAGTATTAGAAATCAAACTGCCTTGCTTGGTTGTCATTTGAATTCATATTCCTTGATGTCTGTTTGCAGTTACATGCACTGATTGAGTATGAGACAGAAGAGGATGCTGAGAAGTCGGTGAGTTGCAACACCTGTCTTCAGTAACTGTATTGTTGTTAAATACATAGTACTAATATTTTCAAGATGTCTTGTTGAATATTTTATCGGGCAGGTTGCTTTAAATGACGAAACAGACTGGCGAAATGGGTTACGGGTTCAACTCCTTCGAAAGCGAATGGTATATTTCTTTCATTCTGTACTTACTTCTCTCCTCTAACTTAGAATCTATTATCACCAGTGTCTTTCTTCAGGGACATGAAGTTGGACGAAAGGCCCGGAAGGGATCAGACTCTGAGAAGGGCGGCCAAGACCGAGTTCCTGCTTCAGTTAAAGAAGGAGATAAAACTCATTCAAATGAGAAGCCTAATGATGACCCTGATGACAAGGTTTGTGTATTGTGCCTTTCATATTTTGTGGTTGGCGACCTTTTTTTCAAATTTTGGTTCTCGACCAGGTTTTTATTCGCATGGTACTTTTCTACCTTGTCTGGAGGTGTCGCACATTCTTTGTACTTTGTAGTGTTTGTGGCTGGGATACAAGTTAAAATGTGGGAACTTTCTGCCCTTGAAGTTTTGGATATGAGCTTAATACATCTGTGTGACTGTGTCAAAACTCATTCACATCCAGTTAATATTAGGACTTAAGCTGTTTATGATTCATATGATATTCTTTTTATATTTTTGAAAATAACGCAAGCTTTCTGCCGATTGGCATGATTCTGATGTGACGTATTAAATTACTTGTGGTATAGGAAAATACCTTTGGGACTCAAAGTGATTTCTTTGTTTCACCTTATCATGTGACAGTAAAGACTTGTGTATTTTCGCTGATTCTTGTAAACTTGATTTCTCCCCCAGGAAGGAGATCATGTATCTAAAGAAAAAAATGGACAAAAAGGTCGTAATCGATTGAAGGGACGGAAATATCGTGGCAACAGTGGAATGGGTATGCATAATTGTATACTTACACCAACAAGGATTGCCTCCTAGTAATCCCTTTGTTTTCTCAGAAAACTTAAATGAGACGGTTCTACATGTGAGAATGACCCATTAAATGTATTGGATGGGTCTCGCATGTAAGTCTGCTTCATTTAAGACTTGTTATTTATCGGTTAGCTAACAGTTTTTGAATCCCTTCATGTCAGGCCATGGCACAACTAGTGCCATCGAGCCCTCTAAACCACCTCCCGGTCCCAGAATGCCTGATGGGACTAGAGGATTTGCTATGGGACGCGGGAGGCCCATCATTTCTGGGAACGTTTGATGCAGCTCATTCAAGCGATACATACGTACAGCTGTGCCTGAATGCCCAGGGGCACATTCGTCCTTTTTTTTGCGATTTGTGTGTCGAGGATGAAATTAATCACTCCAGACTTGATTGTGGAGAGGGATGGAGTTGGGGCTTGTATAATGTTTCTATATGTAACTTTTTTTTGGATAGCCAGTTTCATCAATGAAGATACCGGGTTTGATCTACAACAAGGTCTACTACAGCATTGCGTGTTTGTATTTTTTTTTTCTTTCTTCTCGTGTTAAAGGAGTCACAGCCCACGAGGGCCTTGACGCTTTGTAACATAAGAAGGGACGCGTAAGTGACGTAAGTGTGAGTTGATGACCATTCTGCATTTATGTTAACCTCTAGGTAGAATATCTTCGGTAATTGGTTTATAGTATCTCCATCTTAACCACCATACCGTATAATGTATAATCTTGGATTTTAATGTCCTCAAGATTCGACATCCCCCAACGCTCCTGCATCCTCCTACCCTACTTCGTGTGACATAACAGTGGTAACAAATCATATATAGCAATAAACAGTGTAAAACACTATAAATACATAGTGATTATAAGCAGTGGCTGATTATTGGAACTGCTTAGGCCCTGTTTTTTTGGACTTCATTTCAGTTCATTTCAGTTCAGCTTAGCTTTTCTCTTTACAAATTAACTCTTATTTTAGTTCAGTTTAGCTCCAATAAGTGTAATTTAGTTCAAACAGGTTCAATATCTAAATTGTGTGTCTAGAATGTGACGTATATCACCAAAAATTCAATTGTCACTATTTATTGTTTTGTACCAAGTAGTTTCCAACTCCTCCACAAGGGAGGAGTTGGATTACCTAGCCCCTCCTAAATAATTGCAAACTCCGGTGTAATTGAATTCCTACATTGGCAAACAAACGGATTTAGCTAATTCACGTGAATTTCATGTGGGAGCTTAATTCCCATGAATTCGATTTTCCCACCCAAGTGATATTCTGCTAGACAATACTTATTTCCTAATTAGTTAATGTTGACTATCTATATTTATAATTAAACAATATTCATTTACTAATTAATTTTATAACACCAATCATTGTTCAACTTTTACATAAATAAGGCTAATAAAATATCTTATTTGAATTATATATGCAAATTTTCTACCCTTTTCAAACTGAAGGTAAATTACATTAGTTTAATTAATTGTAAAATTGTCAAATATCTGTATTTAAAATACCGTGCATTTGCACGGGAACTATACTAGTACTCGTATTGTTCTAGTAAGTCTCCTGTAAAACGGTTATACAATAAAACACGGTAAAATTGTACAACAAAGAACATGGTGCTTCTATCCTGTAAAAAGTAGTGATTGACGAAAGTTATTTTGATAAAATATACATCGTTTTGTAATAGCGCTTGTTTAAAATGATTTTTTGCAAGAATTATTGAATATTGATAATATACTAATAACTGTTTTATGGTCCAAACAATAATTGATATTTGATAATATTAATAATTGTTGTATGGTCCCGTGAATATATGATAAGTACATATTCCATAAGATTGGAGTCAATCAAAAGCTATCTAAACTACCACACAAATTTAATTATAAGCGGTCTTTTTTGTTTATGACGGTTACAAGCTTGTGAATTTGTGAATTATAAAATGACTTATATGAAAATTAAAATAAATAAATAAGTCATATATATAATCAACATAATCGAGTAACTGACGTTTTACTATGAGGTTTACGACACATTACTTCATCAAGCTAAACCTACTACCACCCCAATTGCGTAATTTCATAAACGTCTGGTAAACATGGTCTAATAATTCCTAGTGTAGTCAGTTGGCAAGCTTCAGAACAAGGTTTAGGACAACCTATTTTAGAAATAATCAACCCGCACACACGCTCATACTATGTTCATAAAAATCAAGCACCTGAAAAGAGTTTAAACCGTATATATAACTTTTTTTACTCTTTCATTTAAATCATTTGTTTACTTGTTTTTAAAATAACTATATAAAGTAGTTAAAATAATTGATTAAGATGGTGAAGTCAGAGGCTAGCTAGTAGCTAGTACTTGTGAGTTGTGTGGTTTTACGGTCCAAAATCTCACATTCGGAATTCACTCCACCATTTTCCCTAAAGTCCAGATTTACAATAGTAAATATGAAAAATGTCTCAAGTACATTTAATGTATACATACCGTAAATATGATGTATAAATACCGTATCAAATAAATGAGAAAACCATAACATTTCACTCTCAAACTTTGACTCTCAATCGTAATCTTTAACAATTTTAAACATTTCATGTATCTTTCATTATCTTTGTTTTGTTAGATTCATAGGTCTCTAAACAAATTAAATAGCTCATCATTTAGCCCAAGGATCTATTCTTATGTAACAACCTTTTAATTATACCCAATTGTAAATAAAAAAAAAAAAAAAAATTATTTAAAAAAGAAAAGACGCACCGTGCTAAACTAACAGAACCAATTACTCCATTTGTCGTTATTTGTCATCCTATTTTATTTTGAGGTGTCTTAGTCAATTATTGTTCTTTTTATTTTAGTATATAGTAGGATAGAAAATAGGTAACTCCCTCCTCTTATCATCATATCATGTGAGAGGTCTCTCAATAATGCTTTTAGTTTTTGTGATTTTAGTAATGTATTTGATAAGTAATTTAATCATTTATACTCAATTTGGTTCACATATCATTTAATAATTTTAATAATTGGCTCCGTCCTCTTTTCTTTGTCTTTGTGCTAAAATCAAAGAATAATAATTGATCGGAAGACAGGACGGAGTGAGTACATTTGTTTACACCTCGTTCTCAATAGTTGAATACACTCGAAGTGTCAAAAGTCCCCTTTCGCATGGTCTAAAGAGTCCAAACTTAACAGAGTCACCAATGTACTACACTTGGTTGATAAAAGAGAGTCAGTCAAACTTGTAGATTGTTAATCGATGATATCGAGTTTTAGTACCATCCTCGTGCATGAATTCCACAACATTTACTAAAATACTGAACCGATATAGCTATATAGAGTTGAGATATGTGAAATCTAATACCAGACTACCAGATCTTAATATCACCTGATAATATCCTATCATCGTCCTTGTATATTCTTATAAATCTTATCACAAAAACTTAGAAAAGACGATATTTCAATAAGGTATAAACGTGACTCAAAATGACTTTGTACTTAGAAAATACCGTGTTTATATTTGATCATAGATTGTAAACCATTTTATTAGCACCAATTTTTGTTTCAGACGGACTATTTTCGACTGATTATTAGACGGATCAAATGTAATCATTTTACGATAAATAGTATAACCATTTAATAATAAACTAGTGTATGGATCCCGCACATTCATGCGCGGTATTTATAGACGTTTATTTATAATGTTATTATTTATAGGCTTAAAATTGACATATTATTAATTTTTCATATTTTAATATGAGTGGAAAACTAATCAAAATAATTGAGTAAAGTCATGAAATGTATAATTTAATGAATTTTTTAACACAAAACTAATGATTTCAATTTATAAATTTTCTCAAATAATTTTAAAATTTTTTTGTCACAAATTAATAATATCACTTTACATTTTTTTTTTTTTTTTTTTTTTAAAAAAAAAATTAAGTACATGGTAAGTTTTTATATACGAAATTAATAATATCAATTTATCGGTTTTTCATATACTATTTTTAGATTTATACCAATTTTGATTTATTTTAATTAAAATATTATAATTTAGTTAAAAAAAAAATTATAATAATTTAATACAAATAGAGTCTTGTTTCCTTATTTAGCCAGATTTCTTTTGGAGGAAAAATTATTGAGAATTTCTCTTAATAGTAAGGGAGATGATTATAACTAAAGTTGTGATCACTTTTTAACAAAAAAAAACTACTTGTAACATTTTATCAAAAATATTTATTCCTTCTGTTCCGGTCAATTGTTGTTCTTTGGTTTTGACACAAAGACCAAGGAAAAAGGAGAGGGTTAATTATAATGACAAGTGGACCAAATTAAGTGTGAATGATCAAATTGTTTAGCAAATGCAATCCTAAAATAGAAAGGGCAACATTTAACCGAGCTACCCAAAATAGAATACAACAACAAATAACCGGGACAAAAGGTGTACATTAATTTATCGTAAAATAATTATATTTGGTCCGTCTTATTAATGGAAGAAATAGTCAGACACAAGAGACCTACTCTTTTATTAACACCCCATTATTATTTTACTTAGCAATTTTAAACATTTAGTACCATTATTTCCATTTCAAATTACAATTAATAGCGAACAAATTTAGTAAGAAACCGTCTCTCGGCTTCATCTACTCTTATATAAACATGCTTTTGTTGATCCATCACCTCTCAAACTCTGAAAATATTTCCTCAGTCCACGCTTCTAACCTACTCACCTCTCTCTTCAATCCTCATCTACACAACAACACTGACATATCTGCTGAATTCACACTAACAAACACTCAGAAATTTCAGCATTATATTTTGCTGATAAAATTATTAAATTTGTCTACAATAACAACATGCATATGCATATCTGAAAAAATTTCTGTCTTCATTTAGTGTGTCCAAATTAAATCACAAATAATTTGTCATTTTTCTCTAAAAAAAACTTCAAAATAATCACTATAAAAATCACCCATATACCTAAACCCTAAAACCCACAACAAAAAAAAATACAATTATAAATTTTATAATGGAAATAAATTTTGAAATATGGTCATTTTTAAGGTGGTTTGCACCATATGCATTTACAATAGTTGCATTTGTTTTGTTTCTTGAACAAATATTGTATCTAAAAAAGAAGTCTATACTACCAGGACCAAATTGTGTGATCCCTTTTTTAGGCAATGTTATATCTTTAATCCGAGACCCCGAGAAATTCTGGGATGACCAGGCAGACTATGCTAGGTCGTCCCCTCTCGGGGTCTCAGCCAATTACGTAATTGGCCAGTTTATAGTTTTTGTTAGGGATTCGGAGATGAGTCATAGGATCTTTGCTAATCTTCGGCCGGACGGGTTTCAACTTGTTGGTCATCCTTTTGGTAAGAAGTTGTTTGGAAAGCATAATATGATATACTTGTTTGGCCAGGAGCATAAAGATCTTCGACGTCAAATGGCGCCGAATTTCACCCCGAAGGCGCTTTCTACGTATATTGACATTCAACAGACGGTGATATTGAAACATTTTGATCGTTGGGTGGAGATGTCATCGGGTGGTACTGAGAAGCCAGTAGCCCTCAGGCTACTGGCTCGAGATATGAATCTTGAGACGTCTCAGAACGTATTTGTAGGGCCGTATTTGAGTGAAAAGGCTCGCCAACGGTTTAGGGAGGACTACAATGATTTCAACGTGGGTGTTATTGCTCTCCCTATCGACTTGCCGGGCTTTGCGTTTTGCAAAGCCCGACATGCAGTGGACCGACTAGTCGGGATGCTAGCCGGGTGGGCGAATGAGAGTAAGAATAAGATGAGAATAGAGGGAGAGGAACCTAAGTGTATGATTGACTTTTGGATGCAAGAGTTGGTGAGACAAGAGTCAACGACAACAACCCCGCCGCCAAATTGCAGCGACCGAGAGATAGGGACCCACATGTTCGACTTCTTGTTCGCCGCGCAAGACGCATCCACGTCCTCCTTACTCTGGGCGGTCGTCCTACTAGACGCCCACCCAAAGGTCCTTCAGAAGGCTAGGGAGGAAGTAGACACTATTTGGAAACCGGAGTCAAACAAACCAATCACAGCTGAACAACTGTCAGAAATGAGGTACGTGCATGCTGTGGCGCGTGAAGTTCTCAGGATCCGCGCCCCAGCCACACTCGTACCTCACCTAACCAAAGAGGAATTCCCACTCACCGAGGATTACACTATCCCTAAGGGTAGTGTCGTTTTCCCCTCAGTCTACGAGTCAGGGTTCCAAGGGTTCACCGATCCCCACCGTTTTGACCCAGATAGATTTTATTCCGAGAAGAGGAGAGAAGACCAGTTGTACAAACGAAATTACTTGGTATTTGGAGCAGGTGGACACCAATGCATTGGCCAACGTTACGCCCTTAACTTACTCGTCTTGTTCATATCAATGTTCGTCACGTTAATTGATTTTAATCGGGTCCGATCCGACGGATGTGACGATCTTGCATTTTGTCCTACGATATGTCCTAAGGATGATTGCAAGGTTTATCTCTCAAAAAGGTGCAAATTTCCTTGTTTTTAAGTACGTAAAAAATGGACGAAATCACCCTTATAAGGTAAAATATGTGTGTCAATTAATTAATGTATGTACTTGTATGGTAAAATTTTATTTTGTGGGATAAATAATTTGAGTCAAGGACTCCATGCAACGTATTGATTTATTAAGATTATTGTGACGTTATTTGTCGGGTAATCAAGTTAGTACTTTATTATTTATTATTTTGTGTGTGTTATTATGTCCTTTTCGTAACTATATTGGTTAAGGTTAAATTTGGGGTCGAGGTTGGCTTTATAAGGTGTTTTATTCGGTTTGTAGGATGCAACCCAAAGAATAAAAAATTGCCGTCTTTGGTATCAATAAATCAAACAATTAATTTATAAGATGGTTTTACATAAACACGGTTTAAAAAAAACTTCTGATCTCCGTAAGAATATTTAGACCCATACTAATATAGAAATAGACTCGTAATTTACAAATACATGTTTACAAATAATACATGTTTTATATTTTATAAAATTAGTTTTGTAAGGCCATAATACAAGTGTTTGGGCAAATTAAAAGTATATAGTACATTCATAAAGATCGATGTTCTAGCTCAACTGTATATTTATTTATTTATTTATTTATGTAATATAATGTGAAAGTTGCGTGTTGAAACATTTTTTTCTTTGAATAATTCATTTAATGGGACCTTATATATGTAATAGATGAATTATTTGTTGAGAAATCTATAATTGGATGATTGGAGACATGCGCAATTGTGCACGTAAATAATAATCAAAGAAAAATATGTCATTTAGGCTACATGCATTGCCAAATGTGACAACCTACATTAATAGGAACTTTATTAATTAGCTCTTCTATTTTCACATAAATTTACTTTTAATAACTGAAGATATTTTAGCCTACTGATTAAAAAGGAGATAGAGTAGATAACGATTAACGAGTTTTAGGTTCGAATTCTCCCACACTTAAGCCAAACACCAATTTATGTCTCGTTCTTTTAAGTTTAATTTCAGCTTATTCCTCCAATTCAATTCAACTCCATTAAATTCAGTTTCATGTAGCTCCTCAACTATACTCAAATTAACTCTCAGTTCAGCTTCATTCAATTCAGTCTTGCTCAATTTAGTATACTTGACAAATGAGTCAATCGGGTCGCGTTAGGGTCAGGTCAATTGTTCGGGTTTGCAAGAAGTTGGGCTGGGTCGGGTCATTTTGGGTTCGGAACATTTAATTTTCCTGACATTGGTTATTGTTATCAAGTTATTTGGGTCGGGGATAACGACGAGTATGTGATAATAAACATTCGGGTCGATTGGGTTGAATAAGGTCGGGTGAATCCGGGTTTCAGGATAGATTCTGGTCCTCACTTAGGTGCAGGTCGGTTATTCGAATCAGGTTTATTTTGCACTTCACTTCATTTCAGCATAATTTCTTTCGGTTCAATTTATAGCTTCTTTCGTTGAAAAGAACATAACCTACTCTCGATCGTTTTAAGAGAAAATAAGATAAGATTGAGTCGAGAGACATATTGATCTAGAATCGATCAAGTAAACTAACTATAAATTATAATAATAAATATCAATAATTATTATGCAACTAAATGGATAAGACATATGCCCTACAATATATATACTACAAAATAGGATAATTACAATATAAAAGTACTATTAGCAAATACTCCTAGACAATAATAAATCTGGGTGCGTGGGTAACCTCTTGTTCATAGAGATGTCATTGTTAGACGAGCTGTCCATTTTGATATTTTTGGATTATTACAACCTGTCATCTTGCATGTACATATACGTCTTTGAATCTCTGTTGCATGGCGGCATAGTAGCAGTGGTGGAGCTAGGGAGGGGTCATTAGGGGCCCTCGTCTCCGCTGGTAGATCATAATTGCAAAAAATTTAGTTAACATTATCTAAAAACTTTCGAATTCTCTTTATGTCATTACCCGTTTACCCCACTAAAAATTTTCAACCCCACAAAATTCAATTACTAACCCCGCCACTGAATAGAGTAGGGGTATACCAGTTCTCATCAGTTTGATATAGCTTCAGTCTTGTGATCAGCAACGTGTTGAGCTGGTGGCTAATAGCCTAATATGGCCTTTTGGAGTTGTGATAAGTTCGAGTGCATGTGTAGAGTTATTTCGTGTCGGGTTCTATTCGGGTTCATGTCTATCAAGTCTTTTATCATTTTTCATGTTGGATATCGGACCTGATCAACTTTGAATTATATTTATTCGGGTTAAATTGGGTTGATATGAGTCGGGTCATTCAGGTTAACTGTTAAATCAGCTTTACCACCATCATGCAATAAGTGAAGTTAATGAGCGGTGATAAGGTTTAGGTGCTATATATTACTCGATAACATCCCCGAGCGATAGTAAAACAAGAGTGTTTATGTGAGCTATGAATTCACTAGCTAGTAAAATTTACGATCTCCCAATGCAAAAGCCGCTCGCCTAAAATTCCTTATAGCGCATTAAAAAGGGCTGTTTGAAAATTCCGCTTTATCACAAGTCAACAGAACCTCTTTCAAGGACTAGGGTGAAAATAAGGGACCCCTCCGGAGAGACAAAGAGCGAGTGGTTCGTGTGTTTCTAAGTGTCGAGATAATAATGGTAGCCAGGTTAAGTGGTTGTAAATGTGCGTGGAAATTTTCCATTAAAGTTGATCTATGAGCGTGGTAAGCAGGTCGGATGGATCGACATGATCAAACATTTATTTCAGGAATAAAATTATCACATACAGAGTACTTTTTATACATTTTACAAAACAAAAAACTGGTATAAAGAATAAAGTCGATAAATATTGATCGACCCACAAACCACACATAATTATATAAAATTGATAATTATTAACTATCACCGCTGAAAAATATTACTTT
>VHZZ01003518.1:72870-104046 GCA_009801015.1 Silene noctiflora
AAAAAAAAAACATTTTTTCGAAAACGATTGTCGAACCCTTTACTCGGATTCGGATTCGGATTCGAGCTCGAACTCGAAACTCAACCACTCAAAAGTTCGGAGGAAAACAAAAAAAAAGAAGAAAACAAAAGCAGCGATTGCAAGACTACAATGGCGTCTCCAGCCGCCATGAGAGATCTTCAGCGCGACCTCGAGAGCAAAGCCGACGATCTTCATAAACTCCAGAAAGGTAATTGATTCATACATTATTTCTTCTCAGTCACACTTTTTTCACTAATTTTAATTGTAGTTATATTTTTGTGGAAAGTAAAATTTTCATCTTAATTTAATAGATATTGGAAAGAATCATGAAATTAGGAAGAAATACACTGTTCAACTTGGCGAAAATGAGCTCGTTCTCAAGGTAAAATTCTTTATTACTTGAGTTATTGTTAATTAGGTTAGAATTTCAATCGTAATCATCGTTCTTTTTGCTGTTGATTTAGTGTAGGAATTAGATTTAGTGAAGGATGATGCAAATTTGTAGAAATCATATTGTTAATTGGGTAAGAATTATTGTGTTAATCAGGTTAGAATTTCAATCGTAATTATTTCATAATCATCGTTTTTCGCTGTTGATTTAGTGTACCAATTAGGTTTATGGAAGGATGATGCAAATATGTAGAAATTATATTGTTAATTATGTTAAGAGTTATTGTATTTTGGTGTTAATTAATGGTTGACAAATGATGGTGGATTTGGTGTAGGAGTTAGATTTATTGAAGGATGATGCAAATGTGTACAAATTGATTGGTCCAGTTCTAGTTAAGCAAGATTTGGCAGAGGCGAATGCGAATGTTCGCAAGAGAATTGAGTATATTTCTGCAGAATTGTATGTCCTTGTTATCTCTACTCAGTTTAATTTGATTTGTTATATTGTGCCCGTGTTTATTTTGATTGATCGATGTTTGTATAGTCTGGATAAAAACCGACAGTGTAAGTCCTGCATTTTGCCTTGCTCATTGGCCATGGCTAAGGATTATGCAATGATTCCTCCACTATGGTGCTTAAGAGGTTTTAGCAACATTTAAGGAGTCGAAATGAATTGTATGAGTTGATTGTGTTGTAGATATTTATGGAGTACTTAAGTGGCCTTGGAGGATAGGGGAAATTGGAAGGTGGTTATTAGCTATGTTAATTTGAGGCTTTAAAGGATATTACACTCCTTTTCAGCCATGGTACTAAATTCGGTTTGAGACCTGATCTAATAAAACTTGGCTAGCGTGGCTTGGTACAGGTTGCTTCGCCATAAATGCTACCGCATCAACATGTGACCTTGATAACATTAAAACCTTATATGTATTAAGATAAAATTAAAACCTTATATGTTATAACTCTCAGTCGCAGTGGGGTATTTAATATCATGCCTCCTCTACCCACTTGGACACTACATATTAGGCTAAAACATGAAACTATTTCACTAAGCAGTTGTGTCAAATACTCCAATTCTTAGACTCGCATCACCTTTGGTACTTGAATACTCTTGAATTTGAGTCTAGGGAGTCCAGGTAACATTTTTTTTGTTAGTGTACTTTAGACCTTTGTCATTGAGGAGTGAAGAGCCCGAAGGGAAGGGGAGGGGAGGAATGTTTGGAGGTTGTCCGAAACAAAGTGGGGACTGGAGAGGCCGGAGGGACACCTTCTTCTTTGTTCTAGTTGTGTGCATTATATTGGCCACAACTAATGTCTGTCTTTTCATTTCTATGTGTGGAAGTGTGGAACCATTAGATTTGATTGACAGTGATAAGTTCATGGTCTGTCGGAGATACCATACGAGTTTGCTCGTGGTATAATACTTATTCTAGAAATTCCGCACATTTTTATCTTAGGCCTTTGGGTGTCTGTATTTCAGGAAACGTCTTGATGCAACGCTCCAAGATATGGAAGGGAAGCAAAATAGCAAAAAGGAGGGGGTATGTACCTAAATCTCTATCAATTCATTTGGTTTCTTTTCTCGTTTTATTTAGTGCTTCTTTGTAACCTTACTCTCGACTGTTTATGCTATGCTTTAGTTTTTTTTTATTCTGGTGTAAAGGAAGCCACATTAATTTTGATACTGATTTAGAAGTGTCAACTTTTGGCTATGCCAAATTTCGCGTTCGAGGATTTGGTACACACTGAATGGTCTTAATAAAACTTTGTTTGGTAATATTAAAAAAAATCATGGCTTTATTCAATGGATTGACCTTTTTTTGTATACGTTCAGTGAGCTTTAGATAGTAGCGTTGTGAGATTATCCTTGAGACAACTTCCTGTTGAACTTTTTTGGATTCGGAGTTGATTTTGAGATGTCATTTCCCTCATTATATGATTACACTGCAGAGGATTTTAAGATTTAGGAAATTGGATACATTTTATAAACATTGAGGGAAGGCGTTAAATGTTTGTGGCTTAATAAAATTTGTTGTGGTGCGCCAAGCTATATAGTTAAGGAGACAGAAACATTTGGTGAAATCTCTTTCTTCATCAGGGATTGCAGTCCATTGCACTGAGTATATGTAGATTTTTACGGGCCATTACAATTGATTTTTAGTGTGCTAGTTGTAATAATAACATTAATACTCTGATTCTTTTGTACTAGGTTCTTTAGAGTTTAGATGCTTCAAGGAGTTCCTCCTTTATGAATACCATATGCTCTTAAATTTGTCTTATGAACCTCCTTTGTATTGTCAAGATTTTATATCAGTATGGTTGGCAAAAAATTTCATCGGTATGGTTTGCAAAGCTATGAATGACTGAAAGGGTGGTGCCTTGGGTATGATATGGTCTGTGTAGGTACTTGGGTGGGTATAAGGATGACTTCGATGGATCTAGGTGTAACAGATATTAGACGAGTGCTAATTTTGATATGGTTTTAAGAAGCGTCCATGTATAATTGTCAAAGACTTTCAACTCTGTATAGTTGGTACTTGATAATGCTGGAATTGACAGTGAGAAAGGGTCGTACATTGCATATATGATTTATTTTCTTGGATATTGAGATGACTTGGATGGATTTCAGTCCAACAGATGTTTCAGGGTTGTAGTAGTGTTGGACAAGTACTCTGCGAAGATTGTAGAGCAGGCTAGTGAGGTTCTGACCGAGATGGAATTGGTAGGACTTAGGAGGCAAGTTATAGAGGAGTGCTGCGAAGGCAAGGAAAGACAAGATGTGAGATAGGAAGTGCAGGAGTAGGGTGATAATATTCGGAGACGATATAGGGGGGTTGTAAGCTGTAGATTTGTGTGATTAGGAGGGATTGCAGGGAGGAGGTTATTATCAGCGTGCTGTTTACGTCTGGGATGTTATAGAGGCTGAGGCTTATGTGGTGTCTATCGACATTAAGGAGCCTATAGTTACATGTTGTGATCGGATCATGGTCAAGAGTGACAACTTGGTAGTAAAAAATGCCTTACAATGGATTTTAGCTGTGGAACATCACTTTAGTTGCATTGCTTGGTCTTCTATTAAGAAATTAGGTATAAGGTTACCCTTGGGTTTGCACGTTCTCATTCATAGGAATATCCACTGGTTGCTAGTTTGGTACCACAGCTCTTATTAAGCTCTTTTTGCGACTTTAACCCATCCATTTTGCATTGTCGTTTTATATTGGTGGTTGTAGGATGATAACTTAGGCCAATATATATTTTTCACCACGCACAACATCGATTAGTTATTAAATATGACAAATGTGTATTATTTGTCTTGATAAATCAAATATGAAAAAATCAATATTTTATCGCTTCATATATTTAGATCACTTGATGGTATATTGAGTATTGACAGTCATTGACATAGTTAGGTATATTTGATTGTTCCGTTTTTCGTTCCAAGGCGATACTTACATTATGTAACTGAAGGCTGGCCATAATATTATAAGGCTGTTATAACCTTTTCACTTCCTAGTTCAAAGTCCATTTTCTGGTAATTAACTTGATGCATTTGTTCTGGTAGATAATGAAGCTTCAGCAGAGAATGCAGTCTCTCCAAGCCGGGAAGAGTACGGTGTAGTTCGACCTCATCTAGTTCGATGACCTTTTCAGCAAACCAGTAGTATATTTTACTTCTTGTATCTTGTTTCTTAAAACGATTAGATTATCGTCAGAAATCCGCTAATGTTTGAACTATTAGAAAGTCCTGGCCTCGAAACCAGTGCTCTTTATTGTGACGACTGGTTAAGTGGTTAGTGTTTACATCTCTGTTTCATGGCTGTTTGACAATGATGTTAATGATTATTTAGGATATATATTCCACATTCGCAACTTTGTAAAATCGTTTCCAGGATAACCGTGTTCTTAGACTTTGTTTCTGTAAGGGGAGTTGATGTTCCTCGAGATGAAGTCCGTCAACTGTGATTTTGAGCTGGATTGAAGCATCTCCTCTTCAGTTTCTATTTGAGCGAAAAGCTCAATTACTTATAGTTTTAGATTATGATAAAGTAACATGACTCACTAAATTGACGCGCTCTTCGGGTTTCCAGGGAATTCTTTACGTTTACGATTTTAGCTTTCCTTGTATTTATAGAATTAGGATGTATTTTGCTTTAATTTTTCCTTTTCTAGACGAATAATACATTACTACTAACACAAGTTAAATGTCTTTTTTCGATAATAAAAAATCTCTATATTTTCTTTCAGTTATATACATAGTAACAAATTAGATGTTTACATCTTAACCCCCGAGTCCCCGACCCCGTCACAAACTAATTTCCAATCAATCTCCCCACGTACAAACATGGAAAAAGAAAAAATCAAACCAATTTCATATAAAACACAGGCACAAAGTTGTAATATTGCAGTCCCAAGGTCCTGTGCTACATTCGACTTTCCCGAGTTGAGTTATATTAAGGGCTATTGATCAAGAGGCATCCACTCGAGTTCTAGTTCTAGCTCCCCGGATTCAACGTTTTGGAGCTTCAATTGCATCGGTTGTTTTACTGTTCCATCGACGATGCTAATTATGCTATCTTCTATAAGTGCATTGTCATTTGACTTTAGCCATTTCCCAATCTGCATATTCCCAAACATTCCCGGATCTCCAAACGCCATTGCCGAGGTGATCAACGACTGAATATCAATCTCTGCTTCGCCCATGATGTCATCGGCTGAGAACGTGTCGTAGTCGAACACTTTCTGTAATGTAAAAACAAGATATGTCATCGATTGACCGCGTATATCTTGAGACGCATATTCTCGTTTATTATCAGACCAAATTATCGTACAATAGACGCATGGTTTCAGTGAGACAGATAGAGCTTACCAATTTTACAGGCCCATAATTCTGAGGTACTGAAAGCATGAGTTCTTCGTTCCAAATGGGATTAAGGTTGCTCTTTATTATAGATGTTTGTACCGTCTGGAACAGTAGAATAAAGATTTAAACGATGTTAACAAATTCCGTCACCAAAAATTCCTCGAGTTTGGAACATAACCATAGAACTTAACAAGGCCTAGAAACATAAATAAATACACTATGGAAGGCTTATAAAACTTCGAGTGTCCAAGGACCGGGGTTTTCAAAAACATACTTGCTGTATCCACGGTTGTAAGTGAGCTGAGTATACTCAACAAGCCCTCGAATTGGTTCACTCAAAATTTGACTCGAGCTAGGTAAACCGATCTCGGGCCTTAACCCGGTCAAGCTTGACCCAATTCAAGGCGAGCTTGCTTAAACCGATCTGTTTTTTTGAGGCACTCATACTGCCAGGGCCCAGGTGTAACTTATGCACCTCCACGGAATTGGGCTATGATACTACTAGATGGAAGGGCTTCGAGCTAAGAGGCAAAATGATGATGAATTGATCGGAAGGTGCCAGGATGAAAAGAAGAAACGCGGTAATAGAACACCCCGTAACAGATATCTGATGTTTTTGAGTGGGGTCTTATTTGTAACCTATGTTACCTCAACTGGGCAGCAAGTACAGATGCAACAGTGTCCGAGGGTCACACACGGTTATGTTGTGAGTAAGTTCCATGTTTAGGCCTAAACTGAATTGTCATAGTACACTAGTATTGTGTTGTGTCAAAATGTCAAAATATCAGGTACGCGCACACATACAAAGTAAAGTGTCGCAGTAACATAGCCTGAAACAAATAACGCACCTGTTGCCCAAGATTCAACACGACATAAGGATCACTCGACAACATGTCTCTGACAGCTAGATCTATCCCTTTTATCACTTTGACCTTCAGTACTCCAATGAATTCAACCATCCCTTGATTCCCTTCCTGTCATAAAATTTACAAAAATAAAAATGAAAAATGTGCTGAATCGAAAAGGTCATAGAAAGTCGTAAAATGGACTATTTACTAGGCAACCAAATAAAACACAGATTGACACATCAAACCAATAAAACAGGCAGGTCAGCCACTGGTGACACAGAGGCAATGAAAACCAAATGTTCATAGAAAGTCATAAAGAGACGGACTATTGTGATTCTATCTAGCTTAAATCGCGGTCGCAGTAACAGTCATGAATTACAGTTGTGTACTATATATGAGTATGACACAATGGCTCTCCAATATTGTGGTTTATTAAGCTTGTTTTTATATCGATAATATAAGTTGCATTGGTCTTGCATTAGCTTTATTAGCCTATTAATGTCCAAGCACCGGCAACTGCAAGTACCGGCCACATAGACAAATAGAGGCCATATTTGATATGTCCGAAAGTATCAGCGCAGAAAGCTGAAAATGCCTTATGTAAGGGCCGATATTTAATACCATGATGCTAATTAGCTGCGTGTTATATTTATTCAAAGTCGAAAACACGCCCTTCCCCACCCCTTGGATGAACGGATTGGAAACTCATTAAGCCTTCCTATGAGATTTTTCTCTACAACAGTACTACCAAACAAGCTAATTTTCTGATTCGCATTGGATGAGGAGTCAAGTGGAACAAGGCCATTATGCTAACAGGTGGTTCCTCGATATCTTCGAAAATAATGATTTCATCAAACTAGGCCAAGCACAAGACACATTCATACATATTAAGTTCAGCACCTGCTTCGGTTTTTAGTTTCTCCCTTTTTCTTCTTTTATTCCAACTCAACGCTCACACTGCACATCATATATCTATAGTACAATGAACAGATTAGGATAAAAAAGGCGACTTACAGAATTCTGGGTCTTCTTTGATAAACTTGAGATACGGAAACTATTCATAAGCTTCTTGGAGAAGCTTGGTTGAAGTGAGCTCTTTGCAACTGCAGGAGGCATCGACAATATTCTCAAACTAGGTTTCAGGAACTCTTGCAGCTCATACTTTGATCTACATTGATAATTGACGAAAAAGATTAGTATTTATTGCAATATATTTTCCCATCTGAAGGGCATTTAGTACCACATATCCTATTGCATTATCCAGGTAACATGAAGTTTGAAGAGTCTACTGAAATAAACCTGATGAACCTCTGACGATCATCATGACCTGCATCAGGTCCAGGCTTTGAGCTTCCCTCTGGAATAAAAGCCTCATATATTGCATTAGCTGAGGCATTTCCTCCGACCTCGACCATTGCATCAACGTCTTCATCTGACCACTCATCTAATGTCACAGACAAAACCTGGAAGAAAACCAAATAACATCACATAACCAAAGAACCAAAGAACCCTTTTAAACATACAATGAGGTAACAAATGACGACGTGATGCTCAGATATAATTGATTGCTTAGAGGCACCCAATGAGTAATACCAACATGAATTTTATCACATGCTACTGATGCCGTGATGCTCACATGATAAGACGAAATATAACTACGGGAAGTATTTTTTTCTTATAATGCGTGCTGTCTCGAGGAACGTGGTTATACCTTGGAGATATGTGTTCCAAGACTTCTGTGCACCCCACAGCATTTCAAGCATATAAATACTCCAATATTTGCAGATCTGCGGAAACATAAAAATTACTATCGTGTACACTCAGTCATCTTGATGAACATATTGAAGTAATGTCGCGTGTTATATAATTCCAGAGAAAAAGATGTTCAGTCAGAGGCTTTCGATTAAGAGGTGCAAATGATGACTGTCATCAGCAAAGAACGATTATGAAAAAGAACATCTCAAATAGTTAACGACAGCGGAAAGCTTTAGACACCCATATGTGAAAATGCCAACTGCAACGGTTAGGGAAAAACAAGTCCAGGGATGAAATACTAGAACTGTCAGGGTATTAGGTACATTTGTGTAGGCCTCTAAGGAACAAATATATACTCCGCAATCAAGATAAAGTTACGAATTTCATAGCAGTAATAAGCCTCATAACCAGGAACTTACGCCCATTTAGGATCTGGCGCACCACAATCAGCACAAAAGCGGTTGTCCTTCAGAAGCAATAGATCCTTCAGTCTTTTTTTGCCTGAAAGGATAAATAAAAAGAACACAGACAGAATTAAGTATTACAAAGATTGTTAATTTTCCATGGTGTAAAGAATTATATTGCCAGCGTAAAGCCAGTGGAGTACCTGAGGCGGGTCTACCAAGCTCCATTCGTCTATTCATTGGTCTATTCATCGACTCCACCAGTGCAAAATGGAGTAACCTTTTTCGATGAAGAACCTAACTGATTGCACAACAAACAGAGTTAAAGACATGGAAGAGTCCTATCCGGGAAGAAAATTGCAATTAAATCAAGAGCATACAAGACGAAAGATAATGATCAGCCACGTTCATACACGATATAACAAATGCCAAAAATCACCAAGTCTCTTCCAAGGAGAAAAGAGGAGACATCAACATATATTGCTTAAAAAAAGCATAGAATGTTTAGCTCCCCATATCAATATAGCATGCTAGCTTAATTGCTATTGCCCTTATCCCGCAAAAGAAATGCCGCCTTAAAAAGTTCAAAATTGGAGAGGGGGGTCTATCTATACAACCTTTCTCAGGCTTCAGTAGAAATTTAATGTCATTCAGACAAAAGTGACAATCCACCACAAAAGCCACTGATGGCGGTGAGGTCTGGGAGTACCTATGTCAGGGACATCCTGAAAGGGGGTAGTAAGTAAGGAAACACCACTACAAGAAATTCAGTACAGAAGCAGGGAGAAGCAATAGTAAGTTTCTAGATGTTGCTTTATCTTCATTTGGGACTGGTTAATTGTCGCCTTGTCGGTGCTGATCGTTTTTCCTTGAATAGAACTTGCTTAGGAATTAATTTGGTCTATCTTTTTTCTCTGTTGGAAGGTTTTTCTATGCAGTTCCATGGCTAGTTTCTCCACCTACTGAGGTAAACTTCACATCATATAGAAAAAAGGATCTGCTGATAATGGAGGAATCGAAAGGGCTACTAAATGATCTTGTTTAAAACTTTCAGTGCCCTTGATAACTGAATAAAAATTAAGGAACTGAAGCAACAATAAACTTGGTCTGTTGATTAAATTCTAGCAGGAACTCGCGTAGACGATTGCATTGAACTGAAGATCGCAATATTATGCTTTTTCTCGTGTAAAGGGAGTCACAAGTGCGAATATGATCAGCAATATTATCGAACTTCATGTGCCCACCAATCGAAATTGTGTAAAATGATGCCTTTTAAGTAACAAACAGCGTAAATTGTCATAAATTTGTCACCTTTTTTCAGATATCTGACTTCTTCAGGACAAAGTACTTAAAATGCTCATAGTCCCTAACCCACAATTGTATAACAAAATAATCAACAATTAACCTAATCAAACCATCAACTCTATCACCGGATAACCGATGAATTACAGCAAACAACTACTCCAACAGTTTTACCCTATTCCCTCAATGGCTCCCACAAATTACAGGTTATGTTATGGAATGTTGTATGTACGCAGCCTTACCCCTGAGTTTGAAACAAAGCCATATACACTTACCAGATGACCCAAAATGAAAACAGCGTCGAGAATTTCGCAAAACTACTCCGACAGTTCTACCCTGTTGCCTCAAGGGCTCCCGCAAGGTTGTATGTACGCAACCTTACCCCCGAATTTGAAACAAAGCCATACACTTTCCAGATGACCCAGAATGAAAACTACGTCCAGAATTTCATTAAATAACCAATAAATCAAAAACACACACGAAAAAAAAAAAAATCAAAACTTGGGTTATGAGCAGAAAAATTGACCAACAAAAACAAAAGACAGAAGAACAATTTGCATCCCTGATTCTTCAGCATATGCAAAATTACAAAAACAAAAATTTAAGGGGAAAAAACCCAAACCTTGAGCAATGAAAAGGGTCAGGAAAAATGGAGGAAGACAGACAAAAAAAAGGGTCAAAGTGGGTGGAAAATAAAGAAGATGATGATGATGAAGATGTCAAAGGTGGATGGATGAATGCTGACTTGGTACAGGTGAAAAAGTTGGATAAAAACAGTTGTGTATGTGAATGTGTTAATCATTTGGAACAATGATTGGGTTGACAGTTTTGACTTTTTGAAAACATTTATTATGATTTATTCACCTGCATCTCTGTTTCATGTCCAGCTAATCTAAGGATGTTGGTACACACATTATGGTTTGTCATGGACCCATTTGGTAACTTGAAATGGATAAAGCTAGACCTGGGCACGGGCCCGGGTCGGGACAGGGCTAGCTTATATGAAGTTGAATCGGTTTGTTGGAGGCGGCGAGTTAGGCTCGTTTTGGTTGATCTAAAACTGTCCCGTACTATTGTGCTAGGTTGGGGTGAACTGGATTGACGGGTTAATATATATCCGGCTCGTAATAGCTTACCCGTTCAGTATATTAAATGGATAAGTTAGACCTAGCAACAGGTCTAGACTGGATTGACAAGTGGAACCAAAAGTTTATTTTTATGTTTCTGCTTTTTGGCAGGCCAAGTTGGAAAATTGGGCCCTCAGATGGCCCACCGAAGGAGCAAGGCGAAATAGCCGAAATGGAACAAGGAGGGTTCGAGGTAGCTCAAGCGAATCCAAGAAAGGTGACCCATAAGTCGGGCTAGCGCTCTAGGTAGAGTTAAGTAAAAGTGATTAAGAATTTAGCCCGAAATTCTTCTAGAACATAGTTTCAAATATTTGTGAATTGTGATTATAAAAGTCTCGATCCGAACCAATTTGATATGGAGTTGAACTATTTATCACCTCTCTCATGAAAGACCTTCATACTATATTAAATAACCATATTAGAGAAAACGATTCTGTTTCACCCTGTTCGTTTCGGCTGAAAAAATTTTAACTGAACTAAATTGAATTGAACTGAACTTAACTTAACGGAGTTTATTGAAGTTGAAAGTTAAATAAAGTTAAATAAACAGATGATATCCTAAATTAAATAAAGTTAAACTAAATTAAAATAAGTTAAAATTAAGTTTAAAAGCACGGAATTGATAGAAGGGTATCCCCCTATCGTCCCATTGGATGCCACCCCTAAACATAAAGTATTCCTTCGCTCCTACCCAAACCAACTACGAGAAGATTACATCAGTAGCATTAGATAATGCCAAACAAATCACATGACCTACCTTTAATTACATGGGAATCTCAATAAAAACAAATTTTAAATTTAACCTACAATGGCAAATCTAGTAAATAAACACCAATTCCATGCCCTAATAATACCGATTTTCTCCCGCTCATTTATGACTTACTAATAAATCCAACATTTTACCAACAACTCTTTTTAATAAATTTAATAAATTACATTAATTCCTCTTTTTCCTCCCTCTTTCAAACTACAAACCCTAATTTACACTCCTTCCAACTTCCAACTCCTTTAATTACATGCAAAGTTTCAATCTTTTGCACCAATTTCACTCCTAAATACTGGTAACTTCACTAATTTTACCCTAAATTGGTGAAATTAATTAATTTTATTTAGTGGGTAATTTTATTTTATTGTTATTTTAAGTGGGTAGCTTTATTTTTAGCTGAATTGTTTATATTTGTATCTGGGTTATGTTTTTATTATGATTTATGTGTATTTTTGTTGTTTAATTGTATCGGGTTGATGTTGAATTTGATGTTTTGAGATTGTATGGTAAGATACTCTCTGTTTAATTGCTTGAATTTTTTGCTAATAAATTTTAATTAAATTTCTTTTGATGTGTTTGTTTTATTATGTGATTTAGTTAAAAAACAACCAAAAAAAAATGTGTTTTTTCCATGTTTGTTTGAAGATAAATGGATAAAATGAATGCCATTTTTTGAATTTTTGTAGAATAATGAGTATATGCTATTCTTTTGGTTGAACTTAATCTGGGCAGTTGAGATATCTGTGTGAATGAGTGAATGACTGTGAAATTTTAGGGTTTACATATGGGATAATGTTGTTGTGAAGTAGAGTAGTGAAATGACATTTTGTAGAGGTTTTCGGAGTTTTCGGAGTTAGGCCATGTTCTTTTGAACTGCAATTGACTGAAATGAATGAACTAAACTAAATGAACTAAACTAAATGAACTGAACTGAACGAAATTTGAGTCCAAAAGAATAGGGCCGAAAAGTCGTTTTAGACATTGATTTTCTTATTATTTTAAATTTTGGCAGTGTGATTTGTTTGGTTTATAAGAATCAATGTGCATTATTGTACAGGTTGGAGTAGTCAGAGTTGGTTAAAAACTTGGAATTACTGTGAGGTTTGATGGCAAGTGTTAAGGCGGAGTGTAACGGGGTTTCGAAAAATGGTACTGGCTATTACAATGGTGGACTCATTCCAGCAGGAAAATTTGATTTTAAAGGGAGTGAAAATGTTGAGGATGAGATTATTCATGACATGGATATGTTCCTAGAGGATATAGATGACCGTCTTACCATCTCAAGGATGGTAAATGACTCTGTCATCAAGGGCATTGTGACTGCCATATCACAAGATGCTGCTGAGGTAGTAGCGGCTAAAGAACGAGAAGTAGCAGGTTTGAATAAGGTTTTACGTAGCCGACAATGTCGCTGTGGTACATTTAGCGAGTCGGAGATTCGTGAAGAAGTAGAAGGATCAGTTTTTGGTACTTTTGTTGAGGGTTTGCGCGAGGAACATGAGAGGCGACTTTTGAATGTCGATAATGTTCTAGATTTTATTGATCGATGCAAAGATATTTCGAGTCTTCGTCAAGAATTAGAGTCCATCCAGAAGACTTTGGATAGTCTTGAAGCTGGGCATCTTAGTCCACAAGGGCCTTTAGATGCAGATATTTTCCATCGCAAAGTGTTCAGTAGTCAAGAACTTCATTCTGGTAGCCTTTGGGATGTAAATGGTGTAAGTGAGGAGTCTTTAACGAGTATTCCAGCTAAGCTGAGTCACTTGTCAAAGACAGATCTCTTCCAGTACTTTAGGAATGACATCACTAAGATGAAACGGGATCACGAGTCTACTGTCCAGCAATTGATGGAAGAATATTATAGCCTTAAGCGTGAATGTCTGAAACATAAGGAACGGGGACATTTTGTAGCTAAAAAGGAGAAGGATTTTGAATCGTTAACAAAGAAGCTATCGGAGGTCATTACAAGATTGGATGACATCCTTGTTCAGAATGAAAAGCTGTCTGAATTTTGTAATCATTCGAGGGACACATTGAATAACCTTTTGTCTGAGAATTGCCGCCTTAGGGAGTTGCTCAACAGCAAGAAATTGGAAGCCTCTTACTTGTATTTGCAAGTTTCTGATGGTACAGATAATTTGGCACAACATGTGATCAATGAGGAGAACTTGCAGATATTGGTAGATGGTCTCACCAATTCTTTGGAGGATGCACGACTAGAAACATTTATTAGTGAAGACATCTACAATTGCATTCTAGGTGGGTTGGTTGCTGAGGAGAAATCGGATAATGGAGACACAGATCTGAAGTCTATAATCATGCAAGAAATAATTGGAACTGTTTATGAAGAAGCTTTCCAGGAGGTTATTGCTGCCAATGAATCAAACCATGAAGAAACTTCAAACTTAATGTCCAATCTGATGCAACAGGTTTATGATATCGTATTCCAAGAAGTGGTTGCAGATATGTCAATGGAACTCAATGAGTTGAAGAACACGTGTCTTAAGGACAAGGAAAGTTTAGTTTACTTCGAAGCCAAAGTCTTAGAAAGTGACAAAGATTTGCGCATGGAAATTGAAGAAAATGGAAAGCTGAAGCATCAGGTGTTGGTGCTTGAAAATTTAATTGAAGACAAGGATATATCCTTGTTTAAAGTCACGGAGGAACTTCATAAACTGATGGATTTGAGAACACAACAGGATAACTTAATCGCTAACAGAGAGCAAGAACTGGTTTTACTAAAGGAGAAACTGGAGGAATCTCAAAATTGTGTTGATCTTTACATGGCTGAAGTCGGTAAATTGAATGACACACGTTTAGTCTTAGAAAGTAGATTGAGGGAATCCGACGAAGAAAAGACGAGGATTATTTCAGCTTTTGAACAACAGCAAAATGAAATGGACTTTGTCAAAGCAAATAATAGGGAGCACAACAAGCAGTTGGAATTTTTTTGCCAGATCATTGATGGTTTGTCAAAGTCAATTGCTGATCTTGAACGAATAACAAATGAAAGAATTGGCTGGCATGGTTCAAGGTATATACACTATATTTTAAATTTATAATCTTCTTTAGCAATTTAATTATTCACCGCTACTACATTGTATTTTGATAAAGAACAAGTGCTGTCTTCTCTGATTCATCTTAGTCGTGGAGATTCAGTCAGAACCCATGTAGATTAAACATGTGGGTTATGTCTATTTAATACTCCATGTATTTCAGTATCCAAAACTTTAATGTGATCAAGCTTAAAATTTGAAAATATTTATGTTTAAATTTGAGCGGATGTAAGTTTAAAATATAGGTGAAATAGCAATTCATGTTGGTCATTGCCTGGTTGGGAACATTGCTGTCAACGTAATCCTTGTTTGTGGAGGATGGGATTGGAATTTATTTTTCCTTAGAAAGAGGTCAAGGGAGGAAAAGGATAGTGAGAAAGAGGATGAAGGGTGTAGATTAAGAATATTGTTTGGCTTTTTAAAAAAACTCAAGTCATTTCCTAGTTAAGTTTTTTCCACATTAGCAAATGTTTTTGGCATTATCTTAAAAACCTTTATGCAACATTTAACAATGCAATTTCATGTGTAGGCTAGAACATTCTGCCTTTCAATTACGCTCTCTTGCTCCAAAGGTTAATATCCTTCGAAGGACTAGCTTATTGTACAAGGAAAGGTTGGAGAAGAGATGTTCTGACCTTCAAAAGGCCGAAGCTGAGGTACATCCAAGAACTGTCTTTCTAAATTTTACTGTAATAACATGGCACATAGTTATACGCAATATTATGGACTGGAATATGTTGCATATTGGTCAAACGCATATAAAAGACGTCACTAGATGTGATTTGAGGCCCGCTTAAATGAATCATTATTTGAAAATGTCAATGTTGGATTGTTGGATGAAATAACGAAAAGAAAAAAAAAGTGCAAAAGAAAGGAAAACACGGTTAGTCATTATATGGAATTGAATAAAGGTAAGGTCATATAAACTAGTTTGCGAAAAAAATCTGATTATCCGAACATATCCAATATCCTTCCGAATCCGATCCCCAATTTTGGATATCCGATCCGAAATTTAAGTTGGATCGGATATCCGATTCGAGTTTTTGTTTATTGAGACTGGATATATGGATATTAATTTTAGAACATTTAGATATCCAATCCCATCCGAGAATTATTATTTATTTATTATTTTTTTATTTTCTTATCAAATTTTGATTTTATGGGTGTATTTTGATGGTGATCCTCGAAATATGGATTCTTTATTAATTCGGAAGTGTTCTATTTTTTTCAGATTTGTGAAACTTTCACTGCTATTTTAAGTATAATTATTGAAATAGAAACTTTACGTGATATGGCCATCTAAAACAGTGTTAAAATTTGAGAATAACATGTAAGTGGTACATAAATGTTTATGTCCAGATCATTGAAGTAGAGAAAGAAGCAAATCATCGTGTAAGATGCCAAATATGATATTGTTTCAACTTAATTGTACGTAAATTCACAATATGGATATCTGTATCCGATCCGATTATTATTTGATATCCGAAATATTTGGATTGGATATGGATATCTCATTTCAGGAATTTCTAATTTTGATATCCGATCCAAACTAATTTGGATCGAATATCCGATCAGCGCTCTCCTCCTAATGAAAGAAAAGGAATAAAAAAATATCCATCCGTATGTTGTTGAGTTCTCATTACTTGCTGAACCTGAAATTGAGTAAAACGTGAGCTGAGAAAATTTCCTGAAATATTATTTTACTTGTATCACGACAGTAACAATTCATATAGTGATTCAAACTTGAATTGAAGAAAAATATGCGTGAATAAGTTCTCACAAGAACAGTTAAATTAGCCCTTGAGCTTGGATATACGTATGATGATGCTAGAAGATGATTGTTTTTGTTGATACAAGATGATCCATGGTTCATGGTATACTCGTTGCCACTTCAATGATTAATGATGATTCATGGTTCATGGTATACTCATTGCCACTTCAATCCTTATTTCATACTCTTCATTCACGGCCTCTTTTATTATTTCAAAAAAAAAAATTCAACAACTTTTTGCTTTGATGGATGATTACCACTTAGAAGTTGACATTTTTAAGTGAGATGAAACTATATTTGTATGTTTCAAACATACCTCAGCGTTATGTTGTAGATCTAGTATTATTTCCAATGGTTTGCATTCAATCTGTACTCATTATACTTCTCCAACTTTCTTATTCGTTTTCCTCATTGGATATTTGCATTACAGGTTGATGCTTTAGGAGATGAAGTCGAAACTCTCTTAAGCCTTCTGGAAAAAGTTTATGTAGCACTTGATCATTATTCTCCAATATTACAACATTACCCTGGAGTAAGCTCTCCTTCACATCCTTCCATTTGCCTATAGTCCTGCATCTTATTTCGTTAGTTTTGGTTCTAAAATTGTTATTGTGCCATTTAGTGAGATGATAGCTTTGACTTGTGAATCTTGCGAGTAATTGAGGTGATTGTTTTCATATGGCCTTTTAATTGTTTGTGATAGGTTCATGTACCTAGTTTCAAGTTTTAGAGCTCCTTGGTTGATGTCTGTGTTATGCTTTGTCATTGAGCTTATATGAAACGTGTCAAGTTGAATTGATTATCAGCCGGGTTTGGTTCACCATATTTTTAGGCTCTATTATTAGGGTTTCTGTAGCCGGTTTAGATTTTGCTAGCTCCATGAACAGGTTATCCTTAATTCCTGATTGTTACCAGCTGCCAAGTCTGACCTTGATACGAATTTGCGTGAAGAGTTTCAAATTGTGCAGCGGAATAACAAGCTTTAAACTGAATGCAATAATCCGATTAACAACCGTCAACAAATTAAAGCGATAAAACTATAACAACCGTTCTAGGGTGACTCAACCGAGCTTTAAGAGTGAACAACCGTTCCAAATTATAACAATTTCTCAACCAAAGAAACTATTATTGAATAACTCAAATCTCATCCCTGACTGTCTTCCACTTATTGCAGGTAACTGAAACTCTGAAGCTTCTTAAAAGAGAATTGACTGGCGAGACGGTGAAGGGTACACGGTCACCTCTAATTTAATAAAGCCTCAGTCTGCTTTGTGACTTGCCTTTTTGTTGCTGCTTGGGTAAACCCTGTCTTTTGATCATACAATTGACTGTTGACTTTTGCTGCCTGAAGTCGTAGCTGGAACTGTTGCGCTGGATCATATTTTCTGACTGGTTATGTTGCCACTTTTTGGAAAGTGTCTTGATCTGGATAAGGAACCTGTTGTTGAGTTGATGTAATTCAAGTCCCAAGTAATATGACCAAGCTGGTATCAGGCGGAACATATGTTAAGATCTGTCAAATAGGTCCTCAGGTTATACGGCTCAAGTCAGAATACTTGTCGGGTCAAATTAGTTATTTATGAATGATGCATGCTCTATTGTCTGAGCAGAGGAAACAGCAAGGTTGTGAAGACCCTCTAGAGACCTGAGATGTCGAATATCTGGAGTTGTTCGACATGGACCTCTCAACACTAGAATTTTAGGTTGTCAATGTCTGATGCTCATTTTGATTCCTATGGTGCTTCAAACTTCATGGCTTCGACAACTTTTGTGCATATTAGGTTTGCATCTAGCTTTTCTGCAGGTCAAACAACATAAGGTTTAGTTTATGTTTCTTCATTAGGACATAGGAGGCATCTAGTGCAGGCTTGTACATCAAATGCACATAATGTTTTAAGTTAAGCGAAATTGGCTCATGGATTTTCTTCTGCGGTTCAATGGTGCTTTACCTTTTTGTTTGCATGTCTATGACCGAAACTGTCACAAGCTTCTTGTAGCGGGAGTTCATGACATTGTCTCATAATGGTTTTACACCTAGAAATCTCTGAAAAAAAGTGGGTTTCGACTTTGTTGATGTAACTTGGGGCTGAAACACCATAATAAGATTAAGGAGTGCTTGACTACTTATCCGGTGATAGCTTGAGAGTTGAGATGATTCCGCGAATGTGATCCTTTGTCAGGATTAATAATCCTAGGGCTTTTTAATTGTGATTATGTTCCTAACTAGCTACGAAGTACCATCAGTCTTTAACCACAATGGTTAAAAATAGGACAATTATTGTCGTAAATTGACCTCTAAGAACTCGGCAAAATCTAATAAATTTCCAGTGTTCTATTCATTTATTTATCTTTCAAAATTGAAAATATGGATGTGCAACGTAATTCATTCATGTTTTGTTAACTAATCTCTTGTGAAGTCTTTTTTTCCTTTTTGTTATCTTACAGGACTCACAAAAATAATATACGCATAGAGCCGTACGAGACTTAAACCTACGACCTATCATTTACAATACCTTCCTTATAACCAGTAAACTACTTAAAAGGAAGTAAATAATCGGAACGAAAACGTAATTTGAAAGATGACTTATGAAAATTATCAATTTGGATCCTCTCCATTCTCCAGATTTTCCCCCTCTCCATTTCCTCTTAACGGACTAAATATTATCCTGGAACGATCTAACCGACCACAACTTTAAGTAATGGATGATGATGTCACTGATATATAAGATGTAATGGACTATTTATTACTTTTGAGGTGACGGAGACGATCCTAACTCGATGATTAACATTTTATGAATTAATCAATCATTCAATAAATAATCATTTTAAAGAAAGACCAAAAAAGTAGCAAACTTACAATTGGAGGATCATACGCAAGCTTTCGTAACAGCTGAGTCATCACGCAGCAGCAGCAAGCAGCACTTGCACTTCCACTTTGCTCATATCATCTCATTACCTCATCACCTCTTTTTTCTTCTCGATTCTCTCTCCCTCTTTCTTCCGTCTTCAACTATCACAACTGCAACAATGGCGACTGCTACAAACGTCGTCGTATCACCTACTCTCTCTCTTCGTCGATCTTCTTCTCTCTTCTTCGATTCCTCGTCTTCGTTTTCTCCGATCAACTATTCTGCTTCGTTAGTTCCGCATGGACTCTCGTTTTCTGGAATTTCTGTTAAATTGTAAGTTACTATAGTTCATAATTTATGAAGAAAATACTGATGATTTTATTTTATTTTTTAGCTTCGTTTTTGTTGACTTGTTGATTATACACTGTATTTCGCTCAATCGCATTTTGTTTTACTGATGATTTTATATAGTTAAAATATTGTTTTCTGGAATTTCTGCTAGATTGTGAGTTTAAATTTGTAATTTGTGAAGAAAATAGTAATGATTTGAACGTTTTTAGCTTTGCTATTGTTAATTGATTATATACTGTATTTCGCTTTCGGTTTAGTTTGCTCAATCGCATGTTTTTCTGATGATTATGTGTGTAAATTCATACTTTAGTTGAAACAGTGCTTTCTGGAATTTCTACTAAATTGTACGGAGTAAGTTTTAATTGCTAATTTGTGCATAGAATAGTGATGGTTTGATTTTTGTTAGCTTCGTTATTTGTTGACTTGTTGATTATACTGTATTTCACTTTCGATTTTATATTGCTCCATTGCATTTTGTTTTACTTATAATTATGTATAGTTAAAACAGAGTTTTCTGGAATTTCTACTAAATTCTGAGTTTTAATTGTTAATTTGTGCAGATAATAGTGATGATTTGATTTTTTGTAGCTTTGTTATTGTTGATTGTACTGTTTTTCGCTTTCGTTTTAGTTTGCTCAATCGCATTTTGTTATACTCATGATTATGTATGTATATTCATTGTAGTAATTACAACAGAATTTTTGCAAGTTTCAATTGATAATTTATGCAGAAAATTAGGATGATTTGATTTTTTTTTTTCTTTTCTTTTAGCTTTGTTATTGTGGACTTGTTGATTGTAGCATATTTCTCGTCAATTTTATTTCGCTCAATCGGATTTAATTTGTTTTATTGATGATTATGTATGTATATCAGTATATCATCCTATAGTTAAACCAGTGTAATCTTGAATTTCTACTTAATTGACGGAGTAACTTTCATTGATAATTTAGTAAAAAGATAGTGATAATTTGATGTTTTTTTAGCTTTGTTATGGTTGACTTGTTGATCGTAGTGTATTTCGCTTTCATTTTGTTTTGCTCAATCACGTTTTGTTTTGTTTTTCTGATAATTATATATGTATATTCATGCTATAGTTACTATATTTTACTAAGTTTTAAGTTTCAGTTGGTAATTGTTTTAGAATATATCGATAATTTTACTTTTTGTTTAGCTTTGTTATTGCTGACTTGTTGATTATACTGTATTGATGTTGCTTTGCATTGCGTTTTGTTGAGTTTTTTCTGACGACTATGTATGTGTATTCATACTTTAGTTTTTCTGAATTTGTCAACTCTTGTGTCCAATGCGTACAGGAAGTTGAGTTGTAGTATTCGATTATAAGTTTTGCAAAATAAATAATAAAAACATAGGTATTGATATTTATGTTTCCACCTTAAAATCCCTCTGTAAATACGTGATACGAAAGTTGGATATGTTTCTTTGTTGGAGGTAGTAATATTTCGCACTTGTTTGTTATGATTAATGAGTATTAATTCTGTTCTATGTAATTTCAGGGGTGTTTTGCGAGCTTTTCCAGAGAGAACAAATTCAGTGAGTTCATTGGTGAGTTTTTCACTTTTTTGCTCTTATGTATGTCTTACTTGAGATTTGTAATTATTCTTTGAACTTTAGTGATTATATAATGCGTGATAGTTGATATTGTGGTATTCATAATGTAATACTGTGACGGTCAATTTAACAATAAAGGTTGTTCATCTGTTACTACTAATTCCTCTCCGAATATTTGGTCTATACTCTGTCTGTGATCGGATTGCATGTGTACATCTTTTATGGCAGATGGAACTTTCTTGATCATCTTTGTGTATGATACTATGCATATGTCGTTTACGTTGTTAATACTCTTTTGCAGCCTTGTTTAAACGAGTTACATTATTTTATTGATAAGGTCCGTTTTGTTCAACAACAACAACATTACCCCAGTGCCTCAATGGCTCCCGCAAATTGCGGGGGGGGGGGGGGGGGGGGGGGGGGGGGGGGGGGGTCGGATGTACGCAGTCTTACCCTTGTGTTAGCAACACAAAGAGGCTTGTGTTTGCAACACAAAGGTCCGTTTTGTTTGTTTGGATTTTTTTGTCAATTTGTGCATTAAAGAGCAAAAAAATACCTTGCATACATAGTTAAAAATTAAAATCAGATGATGAATAGGTACTCTATTTTGAAAGAGTATGGGGACGGGACATTGTGTTTCGTGTTTTTCCTCCAACTTCTCTGCAGAAACCACACAGGTCGTAAGAGCTGCTGGAAGTTAATTTTGATATACTGTACTTCTATTGATTTAGTTAGTTGTATACTTGTATATATGAGCGATGTTTGTTGTAGATTTTGTCCTGGTACTTTTTTAGCTTCTCTGTTGACAGCTATAGGATTCTCATAATTATTTTTCAGCTTTCTTCCATTTCTGTAGTTCTTTCCTGTCACTTTTGGTCGTCAACTAATAAGATTATTTGCTATTGGATTTGCTTTTAGTTTTTATGTATCTAGCACATATTTTACTGATTTCCTTGCTTCCATTGTTCACCTGCATGATTTAATGTAAAATGATACCTGAGTATGTTATGTAGATTGTAGAATGGCTCCTCCATCTCCAACTGTTTGACGACCTTGCTTCTGGTTGTGTATGTTTATTAAGTTGTTAGCTCTGTTACTTGGATGAGGTGACACGGACACTGTTTTAAACCAAGTTTTTGGGTACGCGTTATTGTTAAGTTGTTAGCTCCTCCATATCCAAGTCTGACACTTGTCATGACTCATTTTTAAAGACACAAGGACACTGTTTTAAACCAAGTTTTTGGGTACGCGTACACGTTCGAGACAGAAATTTAAGTTGTGAAGCATGAAAAAGTTGGGGAGTATTTAAAATTGTACTCCCTCTGTCTCAATCATTTGTTTACCTTTGATTACAATACCCCTTCACAAAAAAATTAAAAAAAGGTAAACAAATGGTTGGCACAGAGGGACTATTTGTTTGTGAGAAACGATTTCAAATCATCACAATTAATAATATACTTATCTTTCCTATATAGTGGTCGTGTGGGAGTTGAGACTTCCTTTCTGTCTTTGCTGGGAGAAGTGTTAGAATTGAGAATGATTAGTCTGGGGATTGACATTCATACCCATATCCTTGAGTGTTATGTCAGACACGGTCATTTCAAGTTGCTTGTATACTCGACTGAAGGTTGTGATGGATGTCCTCTATATACAAGGAACAGTATTTTCCTTACTATGTAACTTGTGATTGTTTTAACTGTCTGACACAGTGCTGTCATTTGAAATATTTCTCCCCTATAGTAATAATTTTTTAGTATGTACTGACCACTATTATGCTGCAGATGTCAGATATGGATTCAGATCCTGTGCCAACGCCAATAGTTCTAATTGATCAGGATTCCGACCCAGTTTCAACTATTGTGCAGCTTAGCTTTGGAGATCGCCTGGGAGCTCTCATTGACACGGTGAACTTACCTGCTTAAGTGCTTTACTGATTGTAATGTTTGAAATGTTATAGAGGCCATTTTCCTATCCAGCCTTCAAATATTGGATTGAATGATTGCCTTATGATACTTCGTAGTCTGTTCTGCGTAGTAACTAATGCTGCTGGTAAATGGGTGTCATATTTTCTACCTGTTAGCATTTTGATTATAATTAGCTACAGTTAAGCTCTTTAAAAGCTTATGATAATAGGACCTTCTGTGGTTTTTTCTGACAAACATGAATAATTGACCTCATTCTGAAAGCATATTTAAGAAAGTTTTTGTTCATTGTTATATTATTACATGGTGTCAGTTCGGGAGGGCGGTGTATCTCACCAATTTAGAATTTCATTGAATGATAAAGTTATCTGCTCAAATCTCCTTGAATGGAAACCTAAGTGCAACTGTTTAGTGTCTTAGTATTTTATTTTCTTATGATATATTTTAGTGTTAAAATATATTATGTGGTATGGTTATTTTCTATTCTTATGGAATAAAGTTAAATGGTTTGACAGGCGTTTAGGTTTTGTATTATGGAGTAGCAATCAATAAATGAAGTTCACAACTCAAGTTTCATTATGGGTTATCTGAAACAACCTATTTGTATTTATTAATTGAAAATGAACAAGGCTGTGTACTTTCAATCCCCTTACCATGCCATAGGTGGGGAGCCTTGAGGCAGTGAGTTAATGTTGCTGTATTGGCAAATTTTAGTTACTTCTTGTTTAACATTTGAACTGCCTGCATAACAGTTTTTTCTGTAATATACGTGCTTCCCCTTTTGGAAAACCAAGATTATCAATATCTTCGTACGAACACTTGTTGCAGATGAGGGCATTGAAAGAGTTGGGTTTAGATGTTTCAAAAGGAACTGTTACTACTGAAGGGCCTGTCAAGCAATCAAAGTTATTTATAACACATTTGTATGTTTTGGCTTCTCTAACTCTGCATTCCGCATGTTATTGATAATAGCCACTCCAAAATGTTTGTTTAAAACGTCTCTGGGCTGTATGCCCAAAAGTGTGACTCGTTTAACTGTGTGCCTCTTTCATATTTCATCTCTCGTATTTGGAAGTGATTCTTGCCTTATGTTTCCTACAATCGGGGGACTGGGTGCAGGTTATATTGAGGAAGATGTTTGGACTATGATGTATGAATTGCTAGTTAATTTCACGTGCTACTGATCTCTTTCCACCTGATAATGTTATGGTCTATGCATTTCTTCATCAGTAATTCTCGAGCTTCATTTACAAAGATCATCTAAAAAGAGAGTTACTGTTAAGGTGGATGTCATGCTTCTATTTAGGAGTATTAGGGAATTGAAGATGTTAACTCCTATGTAATACTATCAGATGCTTTCAAAAGCTTATTTATCTCTCACTCAGACGATCTTGTGCTATGAGTCAGTTAATAAAGAAAATATGTAAATGTAATGCTGTGCTGAAACTAGAAATCTTACTATGGTTTTTGGGTGACGGGATGGAAAATACTCGGATCATTATCGATAGTGCTATAGGCATGGTAATTTCCTTAGTTGTAGTGTCTGTGTCATATACTCATATGCTACGGCGAACACGTGTTTATCTGATTTTGAAGAGGTTCTATTTTTTTTCCTTGATACTCCCTCCGTTATCATATGATGTACCCATTTTATTAAAATATTCCACTTATATATTCAACAAATGGGTACATCATATAAAAACGGAGTAAGTATTGGAATTACAATCAAAGTTATTGATGGCATTGTTATATGATTTTGAAGAGGCTCTGGAAGAAAAGTTGAGGATCCTGATATGCTGGAGAAAATCCGGCTTACTATTATTCACAATCTACTGAAGTATCATCCGGTAAGTTTACATGGGTCATTGATAGCAATAAATTGGGTGTCGTTACTAAGCCAATTTATCTACCAAATTAACAATTTAAATCCTAACTAGACTCTATTAACTTCTAATATAAAGGCAATAAAGTGGTAAGTTAGGGTCGAACCCACAAGGAAGGACGTTTTAGCTAAGACTCGATGTTTGAGTAATGACAACTACTAATGATACTAATGACAAATTAAGACTCCACTAAAAACACTAATCACAAACGATGGATATTGACAATGGGTAACATGTAGAGAACATAAAAGGAGATAGTTTTGTTTTGGAACAACATGAAAGTAAATAAAGATGAAAGCTTTACTATAGAGGCAATAAAGCAAACAATATGAGATGGAACTTGTTTAACTCTCCCTTTGTAATCCTACAATGGTAAATATTGACTATTTTCTCTCTATTATTATCTACCTAATACTAACAACTCAAGAAATTGGCACACATAACTAAACCATGTATGTGAGCCCTATTTTCTCTCTATTATTATCTACCCAATACTAACAACTCAAGAAATTGGCACACATAATTAAACCATGTATGTGAGCCCTTCAAACTCTAACCTCTACTCATTAAACCATGAATGAGACTAAAAGTGAGCATAGAAATTGTTAGAGCATAGAAATTGTTACCAAGAGATAACTAGGATCAATTCATCCTAGATTAAATCATACTAGCAAGAAAAGACATGTAATTTCCTACTTGTTATATGCATTCTTTAAACCAAATCAACACAGAACAAGTTTGCTCCAAACAATCCTAGTAAAATTAAACCGTGTCTCTAGAATTTGCACTAGTCAAGTAAACAAGATGATAGGGTGATCAAACCACACATTCACTCACTCAACATAAGGAGATTAAGAGCAAAAGAAAGAACAGTAGATAATTTAAAGGAGAATAAAGAGTCTTACAATACCAAAGTTGGATACTTTGGTTGAATTACACCAAGTAAAGGAAGCTTAGCCTTTCATAATCATGTTACTACCCACAAAATGAAGAAAGATTATAATTTAAAGGAAGATTAAGTCTAATTATTACAAGATTAGTCTCCAAAGTGGTCTCTCTTTTCATCTCAAAAGTCTTAGGGTATATATAGTGTTGCACTCATATCTAGGGTAAACAATGAAAATGGGCCTTGAGGTTGCACAAAACACAGGCTTAAACACGTTGACATCAGGTAGGGGCCGGAGGCTGCGATGGTGGCCGCAGGCTGCGGTGGGAGCTTGATCCTGTATCTTCGAAGCTTGTCTTCACTTCACCCTTTCTCCATCTTGACTCCGTGGCTTGGGTCCTCTAAGGCTTGTGAGTCGGCTTGTACAAAAAAACTCATGCATCTCATCTTGCCAACATGAAATACTCGAATTACCCTTGCGATGCAAATGCCAAAAACAAACAAGTTCAATTGACCCAAGTTACAACCAAAGTGGATTTGCCGAGAAATACAACGATTAGCACTCAAAACCGGCTTCACAACACCTTTATTTGACTAATATTACTTAAGTAGACCGACACTATTTGACTCTATCAGTCATGGTCAAATCTTCCACAATTTGTATGTATCTTGCAATCAATAATGTTGTTTAACTGCATTATCATTTCCTTATGTCCTAGATTCATTTTATGTGTTTAAGTTTATTATATGATCATGTTTTCATGTTCATCTTCCTCTTACTAGGAATCCAGTGAAAGGCTAGCAGCGGGAGAGGCTTTTGGTGTTAAAGCACCAGAAACGAAGGTGATTCTCTTTTTCATTTTCTTTAGGCTCAGTTTTGGTTCTATTTTCACGAATCCTTAATTGGATCATGTTAGCAGATCAACTGTTCATTCTGAGACGGTTAATAAGAGGGATGGCGAAGGGGAGATTCCTTAGGATGATTTGGCTTTGTGAACAGGTTGCATTTGGCAATTTATCGGCAAACAAAAGCTTCATTAGGCTCATTATATTTTTATGTGCTTTAATTTGCTTAGAACTGTCCTCTAGTGGCCACCTTTAAGGCTGCAGTGGTATTATTTTGTTTTTAAGTTAGTTTTCCTTACATCTAGAATTGTGTTTCTGAAATCCTGACTAAGTGGCTTTCAATGCTCAGATGTCTGTTTCGATTTTCTGGTGCAAGTACTGTGAAAAAGATAAAACTTAAGTTAATCGTGTGATCTTTCAACTAACTTCTGGGATAAGAGAAACTGCAAACATACATCTCTTTGTTGCATTAGCTAGCTGAGGTGCCTTGGTATCCACCGTTAGCTAGGTGGGAGGTTGGATTCAAGGAAGCTTCATTTTGCTGGTTCTGTGTGGGACCAGTTCTTGCTTCAATAAATTTACTAAAATTGTGAAGATATCCATGGAAATTACATGAGGAAGAGAGGGATTCCTTGGGATGATGCGACACTATGAATATGCTGCATTGCCCTAACCTAGCATATAATGGAGCTCCATCTGGATGCTTCTCTTTGTGACCAACTAGCTACCTTCTTTAGGCTATTACCTATTTAATTAAAATTCAAAAGATTTAAAGGGAAGCCAATCACGCTGTAGCTCACAAGCTTTCCAAATTTAACCTTGCTCTCTTTTTTTCAACTACGGAGTACATTTTTTCAAGAAGATTTTGATCATATAGCAACCGGATCTTGTGAGTCGAATGTCTGACCAGCTCACCAGCATTCAGCAAAGTATAAATCATATGACACGGATTAGAGAATTATTAAAGTGTAATCATCTAGGAGTACTATTGAAACAGACTATTTTAATATCTTCACAGTTTTTGTCTTTTGTTTTCTGCTGGAGAATGTTTAAGAGCCTTAGTTTCTATTGGGATGGGATTGTAATAGGATGAAATGGAGCGATTCTTAGTCTAAAGATACTTCTAGTTAGAAATTGGTATATATAAAGGACGTCAGATTTATAGAAAATATTTTTTTAACATCGCTTGTTACTTTTTTGTAGAACAAAGATTCATATATCTTGTGTGGGAAGCCTTTCAAGGAAGATTGGTTTATGATAATTAACGGTTTACTAAATCATATTGCAGCCTGATGTCGATGTTGCTACTCATATCCACCTCCAAGCTGATGGACCTAAGAGGAGGTTTGAAAATCTGAACTATGCCTTTTTACCCACTCCCTTCATTTTTTGTTTTTGGCTTGTTATTTCAATTTTTTTATAGAGCTGCCAATGTTATAATGCTGACATACCGAAGCTAAGTTTTAGTTGTTCTATAAAACAAGTTAGAGTCGATTCAATCATAATATCATAATATACCTTTACACTTTCATCTTTTGCCGTAGTTTGCTTTGCATTGAGACAGCAGACCGACCTGGACTTCTGATGGAAGTCATAAAAATTATGGCTGATATTAATATCACTGTTGAATCAGCAGAGATTGACACAGAGGTATTTCTCCTTTTTCTCGTTGATATTTGATCGCTGTCTTATTTGTTTTGTGCAAGTTTCTCATTCTCCTCTGTATCACTGTTTCCTGTTCTTGATTAGGGATTGGTAGCGAAAGATAAGTTTCATGTGAGCTATGGAGGAGCTGCACTTAACAGCTCTCTGTCTCAGGCATGCATAATTAACCTTTGACCACTTTATTGCTGATGACTTGTATAAGTTGTATTGCTAGTATAATGGTGTACAGTGTACATCCAAGTCCTGAGCTCCTGACTGTTGTACTCTCTTGATGCTTTGTTTCGTGGTAAGATTCTCACTGCAAATTTATTTTTCAGGTTCTGATAAACTGTCTTCGATACTATCTAAGAAGGCCACAAACCGATGACGACAGTTACTGATGGCCAAGATCAAGTTTGTACATTGGCTAACCGACCACTGCTTCTTGTGTAACCCTATTTTACCACGACTTATGGCATTCACTTATGGTTTCTACTATAGTACTGTTTTATCACGTACTCGAATGTATTTTGTCTCGCCTTCATGCGCCTTTGTAATACCTCCGCGAAAAACAGGAAAAAGGACATCCAAAATTACCAGTGCTAGCCGTCTGGTAGGTTAACCGGTGCCTATGACCGAAGTAATAAACTGGCAACTGGCTTGTGCGGGAAAGCTTATTGCTCCCTATCCACATTTTCCCTAACACGTCGAGTAGTTGATGTATGCTTGTATGGATTCTTGAATTATCATTACAACAACAAAGCGTCTTGCTTGTGACGGATACTATCCGTCACAAGAAGATGTATAGTGTCTCTCTCACAATAAGGCAAGTGGGAGGGCAAGTGGGGGAGAAATGAAGCCCTCCATGGATAGTGTCACTTGCATATTGTGAGAGGCGCACTATTCGTCTTCTGCTTGTGACGGATAGTGCCCGTCTTCAATGATAATTTGTGTTACAACAAAGCCTGGACATGATGTCATGTGGCGAAATCATATTACTCCTTATATCCCTGGAAAAAGGTTGGCGATGTATGGATTTATAAAATTTTGAAACTTCGCGTTTTTTTTTAAGGATAGGAATAGCAATTTTGTTATTTAAAAGTTCTTTTCTTTTCCAAGGATTTATAAAATTTTGAAACTTGACGTTTTTGTATGTTATTAATTTTTCTATCTACGATTTATAATTATCCGCGATTAATTTTGCATCTTTATGTGTATAAAGCAAACTACTCATCGTAAACGTAGATTTATGGGCAGATTAAGCAATAAGTGTGCCTCTATTCAAAAATCTAAAAATCTACCTTAGACCAGTTTATAAATGAAAAATTTAGTTCTATACAAAATTCTTTAGGCGGTTTAAAAGAACACGGTAAGTCGGATAATAAAAAAAAAATATGTAAATATAGTTTATTTTTTCTGTTTATTAACTTTTCTTAGCTTCCTAAAATTATTACTACATCAGTATGGAACAAGATAACTCTTTACGTTCATGTATACAACTTCACTCATTGATAACCGAGTATAAATAAACACACTAATTGCATTAATCATAATTATAAGTAATAGAATTTCATCCCCTATATACTAAAAGGTTAACAAATATAAAGTTTTTCCCGCCTAAGTTACATTCTACTATCTAATATCTAATATTTATCTCCTGATTAATTTCATACCATAAATACTACAGTACATTCTAATTTGTACACAAATGTAATTTGAATCCCCTATATACTAAAAAATTAACATACCTAGCATATTCCCGCTCAACTAAGCAAAGAGACGTGCTAAATCCCGCGCACAATTTTACTAAATCTCGCGCATTTATCCCCTTTATTTCGAAATTACCCCTCTCATTTTTCACCCACAAAAGTCAACTAATCAAAATCTCAAAAAATCCCCAAACCAAACCCTAGACTCCCACCAACCGCTCCACCCGCGTCCCACCAACCACCCCCACTGACCGACGACGAAGAAGGAGAAAAGGATGAGAGTGGTCGACGGCAGGGTTGGGGTACAGATGGGTTGACGGTGCGACAGGTTTCTCCACGGTACAGGGATGAGTTGACGACGCCGGGGAAGGGATGGGAGTGTTCACCGGCGTAGCGTGGTCGTCGGGTATAGGGAATGGGTCGTCGGGGCTGGTGGATGGGTCGTCGGGAATGGATAGGGTCCGTCGACGGAGAAGCGGTTGCCGAGATTAAATGGACACAAATTAATTGAGTATGGGAGATTAGGATGGTCGACGACGCATTGGTCAAGGTCGACGGCGTGGGCATTGGGGTGGTCGGCGTTGGTGGAGGAGTGGTCGGAGATGGTGAGAGGGAAGGTAGGAGGGGTGGTCGGGTCTCGGGGATGGCATGGATGTTGTGTACGTGATTGCTGAATCAACATATTTTTCTTTTTTTTTCTTTTTTTTTTAAATGAAGGGTAATGATGGAAAAGAAGGACAAAGTGCGCGGGATGTAGTAAGATTATGCGCGGGATTTAGCAATTACTCAACTTGCATATTTCTCGGTATATTCCTTTTTATTCTATTTTACAGCACAAATAATATGAAATGAAATTGGGGATTGCAATCAAATCTTTTATATTCTCGGTAAAATTCTCACTAATGGAACTAGCTTCAGTAATTGACGAGCAGGGGCGGATTCAGGTAGTGGGCTCAAGCCCAGCCAGTTACTGGAAACAAAATATATAGTAATTCTTCCAATTTGATACATAACATTTTGTTTGGTCTAGTGGTTCTTGTTATATTGTAGGTTGTAGTCCCGTGCCTTGCCAGGTTCAAATCTCCTTAGTGACATTTTTTAAATGTTTTATTATTTTTAGCTTCATTTACTTTTACACCAACTTTCCTAGATGCCTCGACTTATAAGTTTATCAAAGCTTCTTTCAATTTCCTTCGTTCTAGTTAATAGTTATCCA
>VHZZ01003520.1:25062-39951 GCA_009801015.1 Silene noctiflora
AATTGCCTGATGGTCGTCGTCGGGTGAGTAATGGTGGTCGGCTATGGTAGGCAATGCTGATAAGGTGTCTGCCGAAAAATGCGGTGGTCGTGGGTAAGTAGTGGTGTTCGTGTGGTGGTAAGATGTGATGGTTGTGGAGTAATATGGTGGGGTGGTCAGTGGTTGATGGCAGTGGTGATATTTAAAGTTTTAGGGTGGATACATCAAGTAAAGTTAGTGGATACATCTTTGAACGCTACTAGATATATGTGTATCCAGCAGTACTGATATGTGTATCTAGTAGTGTTGACTTGTGTATCTAGTAGTGTTGATTTGTGTATCTAGGTAGTTCGTACAGTTCGCACCGAACTCTAGTTCGCACCTGACCTCGCCCATATATATATATATATATATATATATATATATATATATATATATATATACGTATTATGTATTATGTATTATTATCGCTATCGTTATTATTTTCATTCCGTCTTATAACATAATTCATAAACAATATATAAAATATATAATTATAAAATACGGGTTATTACAATCTTCTCTCCTTAGAATGAACTTCGTCCTCAAAGTTCGCCCTACACTCTCATTTCCTCAACTCTCATCCGATTTTCATGCACTCTCTCTTGCCTCACATGTCTATCAACCGTATACGCTCTTTCTAAACTTCACACTCATCCCAAGGTTCTTTATTCAACTCTCATTACTTTCTCAAATTCCGTACTTCCTCTTTCCTAAATTTCCGAATTATTGCATCCACTCCTCCTAAAATAGAACTTCGCCTCGAAGTTCAACTAACAATCCTCATAAAGTGTTCTCATATGATCATTACCAAATTCCACAAAGGTTCAGGTTCACGGTTTAACACTCTCTTACCTGTTGCAATTCCATAATCAAATCTGCTATAGTCACAATTCTATCGATATGATCCCACACAACAAGCCTCCCAAAAGGTGAAGTATAGGGTCAAACCCACGGTTCAAATCTCTAATCCCATAAATGATTCCTCCCTCGAGTTGGTTATATGTATACGTATCTATCGTGGGTTGTAACTTGATTATTATTATTATATAACTATATCACCTCAAATCTAATAAATTCTTATGCAAAGCACATCAATCACGAATATGTCGATTTCATTAAACAAACAAGCCATGCAAAATTCTCGTTATATGATTCAACCATGCTCAACGTTCCCATTCCGAACATCATGCCACGCATATACCGCATCAAATACACCACATGATCACACATGTGTTACCACATCCGTTCCCATCCATCATCAACACTTCAGTTTATACGGAAGGTCACAATACCATCATGCAAATGACCATTATGCGACCCACATAACACGACAAAACTCATATAATACGACCATTTTTATCATAGCAACATGAATTCACGACAATTAACGTGTACCGCACACAATCATCACATCATTCTTGTCATCCAATCATACATGTCAAATTAACGATTTCATCAAATTGCAAAATACCACATAGAATAACCAAACGAAACAATCCACAAAATATCACCCATGTAGGGTCATCATGCTCATCTAGATACAAGTCAACCATCATAGACTGTGGAATACGAAATACACTCAATACTCAGTCGAGTATTGGAAAAACAAGGGCCAAGACAACCCACTCGGTCGAGTGTAATGATCCACTCGGTCGAGTGAATAGGATACTTGGTCGAGTGAATAGGGCACTCGGCCGAGTGTCACACGAACAGAACTGGGTTCGGTCCAAGATCACTTTCAAGGTCACAAATGTAGATAGACTCAATTGGTGGCTAGTACACCATCGAATAACTATATTCAAAACAAACTCTCGGCCTTATGGCCATCATCACAACACGACTAAAACAAAACATGATATTCCAAAATTCGTTTCATAAGCATTTCTTTTCCCCCTATGACAGACGACGTCGCCAACAACCGCACCGTAGTGCGAAACATGATCATCACATTGACACACATCACATTTTTTTTATACAATCCAATAAACACGATACTGATATCACCTAAAACAATAGCAACATATTAGGGGCCATATGCATTACCCATCACACTCTTAATATCATAACCGCGATGACCAACTTGGTAGTAGTAGATCCACAACTTTACGAATGCAATTATCATTAGGACTAAACTCATCCCAATTTCACAATCAATCCCTCAAAATCCGACACCCCCGAAAAACCGCCACCTCCGAAAAACCGACGTCGGTATAATAATATAACTATCAATTACCATATCACACGTGTACAAAGACGCCCAAGTAGTTTCACCATTCATTTCTTACTACGACTTTTACTAAATATCTTCCACCGTTCAACCTAATTGATCACCTAAGTTCTATCTACTTACCATCTTTTCAATTCTCATCAATACTTAAACTCAATATACATATTCCCATAACTATATGAATAACCCAAATCATGACTTCATTCTATCCTAAAGTGCCTTGATTGTTTTCTCGTTATTCCCCAACTTAAATCTCGATTATTTATCAACCAAAATTCCCAAATCATGCTCAATAGCAACATCCCTCATCATGAAATCCATAAGTTCGAACCATTAACAAGTATTCAACCTTTATTACACATCACTCATCATTCATAAGTTACCTCATATCATCATCTTACACAACTCAAGACACCTTACGTAAGCTAGACTCACTTTCTTGTACTCCAAATTCCGACATAAATTATCCACAAAATCACATCAAAAATCCTCGTACCACGAAATAATCCAATCAATACACCAATAACCTTGGATCACAAATCAAGACTTCTTAAATCGCAAAATATCACTACTTACCATAAAAGATTCCTTCCTCAAATTCAATAACCATATTCCATCCTCATATCTCTCAATTTTCATATTCTATATTGCCAACAAATACTCATACACCACTCATTTCCACTCACAATTCTTTATTCACAACACCTCCATTACCACTTTATCGAATCCAATCTAGTCATTAACAACCATTTCCACAAATCAGGCCAATAACTTCCTTATTCATCAAATAACTTTCTCTCTTTCACAAAATCAAACACTTACCTACCTACACGGCTCAAATCCCCATAAAATGAACCAAACTTACCTCAATCCAAAACAAAACACATGTTCCACATTCATAATTCTCAAGACACAAGACTCACTCGTCACATATTTTAGCACTTGCCCCTATATCCTTATAAACTCGTCAACTCACTCCCGATTCACATCCTCTCAAACACAACCATATGTGCCTACACTTCTACTAGCCAAGACCAAATAACCCACAAGGTAAACAAGTATTGTGACCCATATATAAGCATAACAACACATTATTAAAACACTATAAAACAATGAGACTATGTTCTAAGCACAAAACTTAAAAATTTGGTCATGTACACTATGATATATAAAAAAATTAATTGGCAAAATTTAAGGCTGGATTTTCGATTGAGGACAATACATAACATCATTAATGAAATTGAAATCTTATTTACTCAATTAAATCAAGAAAACCTTAAGGCAAAATTTTCAAATTTTAATACTATGCATAACATTATTAAACAATATTTGGGTCTTTATTTCATAATTAGATAAGGAATGGAGTATGAAAATCAAAAATTATATCATGTTTTAGGTGTAAAAATTATATATATCATTCATATCTCTATATACTACGAGAATTCAAAATTTTTGGCAACATGTAAGATGGAATTTTGATTCAAGATGATACATGCCATCACTTACCAAGTTTTTAAACGCGAAAATAACTCAAAACTTAAGCATGAACATCAAAGCTTCGAAAAATTTAAAGCAAAATTTTAAAGAGAAAATCTCGAATGTACGACAAAACGTATCAATAACAACCAAACTTTAGTCCTTGTTAAACAATTAACCAAGCAACAAATGCAAAATCAAATCATTGACTCGAGAACGTATATTTCGAGTTAATAAAAAAATTTGGCAAAATTCAACATGAAAATTTTACACTTGACATTATAAATGATGTAAAAGGTGAGTAATATAATGAATTGAACAAAACATGTAATTAACTGACACAATTCAATTGAATTAGCAAAGATTTAAATAAAAATCAAATTGGAAAGATAAGAGGAAGTAAACGTCACTTGCATAGTGAGATTAACAAAATTGAAGGAGTAAAAATGAAGTAGAAAATTAAGATCCAAGCTACAAACAACAACCATGGGGTTTTGGGCTAAATTTTAGGTAGATTTTGGTAACTTTGTTACGAAAAATGGTAAAGAAGCGCAAGAGATAAGATAAGAAAGGTTAATAATATAAATTTCACGAAGTTTACATCCCACAGAATAGCACTCGGTCGAGTGCATGCCCACTCGATCGAGTGCCCTTCTCTACTCGGTCGAGCAACCCATTTCCAGAAACTGAAAGGTTTCAGGAATGGTCACTCGGTCGAGTACTAGGGTTCACTCGGTCAAGTGACTACTACTCGGCCTAGTGCCACCCCGCACTCGGTCGGGTGCCTGTTTGTGGTATTACAATTTCCCGACTAAGAAATACTATTCATATATTAACGACTAATCTACTAACAACCATTACTAGTTACACTCTAACCATAACACTAGTGAAACACAAACATACATGTGGTATTAAATACAAAAGACGGGGTTAAGGCCCCTCACACACCAACACGTAATAACAACTTCCAAAACACGTTACACGCATTACTCTTTTCATCCAATTTTCACATATTAACATGTACCAAATGAGTAACTACATCATGTAGGAATCCTATCAACTTGTTATAGAATACATGTAATCATACCACATTTCACATAGTCTTCACACATCAACTCATACAACCGCTCCAAAACATGTTATGCTCATTGATTATTTCATCCAACTTCCATATATGGTCACATTTCATTTGAGTGAGTAAATCATGCAAGATGTTCAACAAAACCATAACACACATATAATCATGCAACATTTCACTTCACGTTTCCCGACTAATAACCACCCACGTAGTGACCAACCGAGACAATAGGATCTAGTTTTGAAATGAGGGATCCTACTCACCCAATACCGACCTCCCATTGTACTCATGTCGGGTTCATTTTATTAGACACTCCTAAATTCATTTTTGGTTCATTGGTTCAAGTTCCAAAATCGTCGCTCTGATACCACTTTGTAACACCCCAATTATTCGGCCAAGATAACCGAAGCGTTACCATCTCGGTTTCCCGAGGTAGTGATTTCGGAGATACAACAAGAATCCTTTATTATAAATAATGATTTTAGTGAATTACATAACTGTAAACAAATGAATAAATAATTACAAGTCATACTACTACGACTCAGTAAGAAGACTATCTCATGCCGACTCGACTCCAAGTCCAACCGCAGCCCAAAACCCGATCGCGTCAACAAGCAAAACCTGTACTCAACCTGTTCCCCATATGATCGAAAATATCATATGGATCGACACATGCCACCCTGGAAATAGGTGACAATTTACACAACACACAACACGTCAGTTTCAATAAATAATATGAGACACGACACACGAAATATGCTTATGCAACACGACAATGAAATGCATGTGATACAACCTTCAACCACACCACACTGGTACGGGAACACAGCCAGACGTACTCACAACCCGGTGATGGCACCGGAGCACCGCCCACCAAAATAGCCAGACTACAGCCTGTAAAAAGGTACTCTGGACACACTTGTGGTACCGGGCCCGAGAGCGACTCAGATCCCCTGCCAGACGACATGACTCAACCTTACGTGTCCCTCAATAACTCAATCCCTTAATGTGCACATCCCCCACGGAGTGGGAAGCTCCGAGAGGCGACCCGAGGGTGAGACGGTCTCCCAACCGCCTCACGTCTCCAAAAGAACGAGTAACACCACCGTACATCGCAAACAGCCTCCATATGCATATAACACGATATGAATGACCAACACAATAAATGCAAGATACCACTCAATATGCCAATTACCGACTCATCATGATACACGGTCCCAATTAAGATATGATTACCAATTCCTCAATATTACCAACGTTATGTCATAATAATGCATTCCCCAATAACAGATGAATTACGATAAACATGTCATAATGCAATGCCAATTAATAACGACTCATATCACCATCCAAATACATATATTGAAATTGAGTTGGATTAACCTACCTTTTAACAATCCCGTCAAATAAACAAGCAAACGGACACAAAATACGCTCCTCCACAAAGTCGGCACCTAAATACGGTAATTAAATATAATTACTAACTAATCTAATTAAATTAACTGCGTAATTAATTAATCAAATAACAACCCATCTTAAACTCACTAACTAAACCCGTTAAATACTCGGTCAACTCTTCACTCCTCCACCTCCGACTGCCGCCACCGTGAGCCACCACCACCGGCTATGGTGGGCCACGGCCGGCAGCCCCATCCGGCAGCAACTAGCAGCGGCAACAACAACGTGTAACAACAACAACGACACAACACACAAACACCACCACATACCACCACACCACCACCCACGACCACCGTGCCTGCCACCACCACCAAACTCAGCTGCCACTCCAGCCACCACGACAATAGCCAACAACAACAACGACAAAATGCAGCAAACACAACTAGTAAACCTCACCCGACAGCCCCCTCCCCCCTTGGTCCCATTTTCTACCACCAAATTCCACCTAAACCACCACCCACGACCACCACTAAGCTCCCCACTCAACCCTCAACAACCACCCCCAAACCTCCCCCAAGTCAGTCACGAAAACTAGCTCAAAATCCGTCTTAAGATGGTTTCACAACAATAAAAAAAAAACTCCTTTTTATACTTGGACAAACCCAGATTTGGGTGGTCAACGACGGTCAATGGGTGCTCAACGGTGGTCCTAAGGTGGGTCAAGGTCGAGGCGGGTGAACAATATAAATTAAATAATATAAAAGCTAGTATAAGACGGTCTTACCTCAAGGCGGAGGGACAAAATACTCTCTTCTTTTCTTTCTCTCCTTTCTCTCTCTTTTCTCTCTTATTTGTGGTGGATAATGAAATGGTGAAGGGATAAGGATAAGGTAGTGTGGTGGGTTGGGATATATATAAGGGTAGAAGTATATACCTATATATACGTATTATGTATTATTATCGTTATCGTTATTATTTTCATTCCGTCTCATAGCATAATTCGTAAACAATATATAAATATATAATTATAAAATACGGGTTATTACAGTTTTTGTCAGGATTCTGACTTGTGAGTACTCGATCGTGTGTGGCGTACTTGGTCGAGTGTCGTGTTCTCGAACGAGTGTCCAGTCCGTTTACGTTATTTTCCGCGGCATGATTAAGGTAACACGGGAAGCATATAAATTAGGTTTTATCGACTTAAATCATTTTATTATTTCCTTAAAACACTTTTTCACAAAGGAGACAACGACGTTCACTGCTTCCCTTGCTACCTTCATCATTCCAAGGCTAAGGTTCATCGTTTCTGGGGGTTTTCGCATCTTAGCTCTTGTTAATCGTTGGGTAAGTCTTCTACCTTAAGGATTTTGTTGTTTTGTTAAAATTAGGCAAACCCTAATTGGGTTATTTGGGGGTTTAGGGTGGATATCATATATTGTATGCAATGGTATTGATTGAATGATATCATAATAGGTGAGGACTTCGTAAAGGAGGCTTTCTAGCTTGCTTATTGTATTGTTCCTTAGATTTCTAATCAGGTAGGGTTTCCCTACTCAATTGATTGCGTAATTGGTATAATATGTAATGTGACGGTTTATTGTTGCTATTTTTTTATTGAATTTATTGTGTTTGGTTATTGGATGTTGTTGTGGAGCCATTTTCGGGAGATGGTTACAACCCCATGTTTGCCTCTTGCGGCTCCTGTCATAAGGGGATGTGCATATTAATGATCTGGGTTCGCTCGTTGCGATGAGCGGGGATTTGATGGTAAGGCTGCGGTCCCCACTGGTGGTGTGGATTACCTGTTGCGATGGGTAATCTGACAAGGTTACACACCTTGGTGTGTAGCCGGTTACTGGTTACTATGGAGTTTGGAGGATGGTTGCTACAGTTTGATTTGGATGTGTATTGAATTATATTTCTATGAATTTATATTGGTTATGCAGTTGACTGACCCCATTTTTGTTTCAAAACTGTGGTGATCCATTCGGGGATGGTGAGCAGTTGGCTTAGCAGTTAATGGATGTTGATGTGGCTCGCGGGACATGGACGGGGCAGAGTAACCACTTATTTTATAGTCTAGCTTCCGATTAGTTTAGATACAATCACTTTATTGTTTTGTTGTCACTTTTGGAGTTTTGATATTTTTATTTCTTTTGAGACTTGTATTTCCGTTTACACTAAAGTCATTTACTAAACTTATTTTATTTTGGTAAATATGATGCATACTATCTCGGGAAACCGAGATGGTAGCACCTTTATACATTGGGGTAGTCCTTGTTAACGTACCTTGGTGTATCGGGGTGTTACAAAGTGGTATCAGAGCGACTATTTTGTGCAGCGTAAAACCCCGGGGTTCCTCACGAATGTGAGAACATGGGATGTGCAAGAAATGGCAGCTTTGTAAAACGATTTTTCCCTTGCTCAAATCCATTAAAAACAACGATTTTAAGAGGCTTCATTTGAAAAATAAACCTAACAAAACATGAAAGATATGATTGTGAACTAAAACCAATAGGCACATGGCATAATTCACAACCTACTCGATTTAAAGAGTAAAATTATAGCCTAGCACAAGTTTAACTCTCCAATTCAAGCTAAAAGATATGATTAAGGCCTAAACTACAACATAGCACAAGTTTAGTCCTTAACCTCGACGATTAGGAGAGCTTAACCACAGCCTAGCACAGGTTAAGTTCCATTAATCAAACAACTAAGAAAGGCATTACCACTATTGGTTAAAAGAGAGCAGCCCTTAGGCACACCCTAAAGTTTGTGTTTAACACAACAAGTTTTTAAATCATTCAATTATGATTTTTACAATGGACAAAAGGCTCCTTATATAGAGCTTACAATCTGATCCCCACCCTTGATTTAAAAGTAAGATCTAAGGGCTCAAAAGGCCTTACAAAATAAGTACATACAAGAGCTATTTTATCTTACATAAACTGATCACAAGGACTAGAAAACAGGAAAGCATAAAGCAAAAGTAATAAAGCTGAATTCAGATTTGTTTTCTTGTATAAGGTCAATTAAGATGTGTAAGACCTCGGAGAATAGACCTTGTTAACTGCAACTCTTCAAGGACAAAGGGGTAGGAGGACTTTCAAGCCTTTCCCAGCTCTTTCTTAGCCAAAAAAAGCAACCAAAACAGCCTTGGCACATGATGGTGTTGAATTGGTCCTACCCGGACCCATTGCTTTGAATCTAGTTAAACCTGCTCTTTATTGTGAATTAGAAAGAACTCTCATGGACTTTCCTCTTCCTAAGACCTTAATCTAAGAGTATTAGGCACTGGAATACTCAATTTCGCTTAGGGAGCTGCTTGGACCTTGATCTTGATGATGGACCAAAACCGGGTTGTAGAACATCTCAGGAATCAGGCGCATCTTGTTGGAGGCATATCTCTTAGATTAGGATGAATATCAAGGCCCATGATAGCTCGTTAGAAATCTAATGAAGTTAGATATCACGTCCAAAAAGAATCAATCTCAAATAATAAGTAAATCTTAGGTTATTAAACTTTTAATGCACATAGGTAATTCTGAAAACAGAATAACACTCTTCTGCCTAAGTTCATTTTATGAATCATAACCCAAGTTATATAACTGATATGAACGTGATTCAAATCCACAATTTAGCTAAGATCATAAGCTTTCTAGAACATAAGATTCACCAATCCTATCTTGGAGTAAAAAGTGAAAGACCCATGCCCTAACTCCTGTTGCATCGAGTTGAACAAAAATGATGGACTCCCTATCTACTCCTCATTTTGGAACCTAAAACCTATGAAAAAAATGAACATAGAGTGTCTAAATAAAATGAACCCGGGTAGGAGTTGTTTGGAGCTACCGCAAAGGCTTGGGAGACGTCCTAAAGCCGCCAATTTGCCCTTACAACTTTGAGCCGGTCACAACGGGGTGTGTCAAGGGATAGTTATTTGTTTGTATGTCTTATAAGAATGTTGGATGAAAGTATGATATGAATTGGATGGAAGTTGTTGGAGTATATGATTAATGTGTTAGAATGTATGAGCATGATCGGTGGTATTGTTTTTTTTTTTTTTTAGTAACATGTGATTAGGAGAACTTGTATATATATAATGCTAAGGCAAGAGGGTAGTTCATTTTTGGCATAACTCGACCGAGTGGGGCAGGGTCTCGACCTAGTACGGGGTACTCGACCGAGCCCCTGACACTCGACCGAGTGGATAATCTGTATGTTTGGACAATAGCTTCTCGAAGTTGTTGACTTGACCGAGTGTGTAGACACTAGATCAAGTAGTGTGTACTCGACCGAGTACGTTTTCTTGTGGATTCCGGTCAGTTTCTGGAGTGGTTGCACTCGATCGAGTACGTATGGGACTCGACCGAGTGGCTTGTACTCGACCGAGTGTCTCTGGATACTCGACCGTGTACCCTTTTTGGGTTGTTTATGTTTGCTTTAGGTCGTAGGCTATGTGCTTACGTTCGTTCACCTTTTATAGCTGAAATAATGCCGCCAAAGAGATCAGCTGCATATGTGAGGGCCGATGAGATGAGTGTTTAGGAGATTGCTCATATGATCGAGCATCAGGAGGCTCTTTCTGAGGCTCTCGAGAATGTAGGGAAGGCGAAAGAGGTGGTCATTGATGCTACCAAGATTAACACCACTATCTCACGCTTCAACCCTACTACATATGAGAGCACAGATGCACCTAATCTTCTCGATAACTAGTATCGGGAGATGGAGAGTGTTCTGGAAGTGGTTAAGTGCCCGAAGGAGATGAAGGTGGAACAAGTTGCATTCTATCTAAGGGACGAAGTTGGAGTGTGGTGGAGTCGTGAGAGGGAGAGTGCTCGGGAGTTCTACAAGGATTTGGGCGAGCCCGCTATTCCTTGGGCTGAGTTCAAGAAGGCTAAGAGTATGACTGTGGATGACATGGAGTTGAGCAGAGTTCGATTCTTTCAATGAGTCTGATTCTTCCCGGATAGCTGAGAGTATGACTGTGGTGGAGTACTACCGCAAGTTCAATGAGTTATCGCGCTATGTGGACGACATGGAGTTGAGCCAACAGAGCCCGACTCTCCGTTTAGAGCAAGGGTTGTCGCTGAAGATCTTGGAGAAGTTACATGCTGGGATTCATACTAACTTGAAGGAAGTATATTAAATAGCTGGTAATGCAGAAAGGTTGGTCGACATGGGTAGGGAGGCAAAAGAAAAGGGAAATGAGAAGAGGAAGGCGGACCACGAAAGCAGTGGGCAATCACGCTTTAAGTGGGGTAACTACAACCAAGGAAAAGCTTTCTCAGGTGAATCTAGCTTTAGTGGAGGATCGTCTTATAGGGGCCGTGGTGGTCGGAGCAGCAGTGGCAACTTCGGTTGCAATGTTACAACTATGGCGGTACTGGTCACAAGAGATATGAGTGCACGAGCTTCGGTGGAAGAGGCTTCCAGGGACCGTAGAGGGGGGGTACTCACAGGCTCCGGGACAGAGTATGGCTAGCAACCGACCAGCTAGGTCATGATATAGTCAGGGTGGCCAGAGAAACAACAATGGCAACTTCAACCGCAACAATAGAGGGACTTATCCGCGTCAGAATGACAATGCAAATCAGAATTCAGTTGCTAAGTCTATTGCATCGGTAAGCACGATGTAGGGTAGAGGTCAGGAGAACAGCGGCAAGTTGTTCATGATAGATAAGTAGGCGGCATAGGATGATGCACAAGTGGTCACTGGTACTTTTCTTATCAATAGCATACCTACATTTGTTTTGTTTGATTCAGGTGCTACACATTCTTTTGTATCTAAGGGTCATTCTATGTCTATGGGTTTAGGGGAGTATAAGTCTGTAAAAGATGAAGTTTCTACTGTAAAAGATGAAGTTTCTATACCATCAGGAGAGTCTGTATCTTGTGGAAATTTGTATAAAGGGGTGTCTATGGTTGTTAGGCAAGTCAACTCCCTAGTTGATTTGTTTGAGTTTCCTATGGATGGATTTGAGGTCATAGTCGAGATAGACTGACTGGGAAAGTATAGTGCTATTATAGATTGTCATCAGAAAAGGTGACTTTAAAAGGACCTAAGGGAGTTAGGGTATTTTACCATGGGTTTGTGGTCAAACCCAAAGTCAAGATTGTTGCAGCTGTGAATTTAAAGTCGTACCTGAGGAAGGGGTATCCTATGATCCTTTGCCATGTAAAGGATAATTGAATGGAAGAGTCATCAGAGATATCAGTGGTGGGTGAGTTCGAGGATGTCTTTCCAGATAAGATACCAGGATTACCTCCGCAAAGGGATATTGATTTCAGTGTTGAGGTGAAGTCGGGGACGGGACCTATATCTAAAGCCCCGTACCGTATGGGTCCTAAGGAGTTGGGAGAGTTGAAGAAGCAGTTAAATAAATTGCTAGAGAAGGGATACATTAGACCTAGTGAATCACTTTCGGGTGCACCCGTTCTGTTTGTAAAGAAGAAGGATGGCAGCTTGAGATTGTGCATCGACTACAGAGACTTGAACTATGTCACGGTGAAGAAAAAGTATCCTTTGCCGAGGATTGATGATCTTTTCAATCAGTTGAGTGGGGCCGGTATGTTTTCGAAGATTGATCCAAGGTCGGGGTACCATTAGCTGAGGATTCGGGATGAGGATATACCTAAGACAACTTTTCGATCGCGCTATGGTCACTATGAGTATGTGGTGATTCCATTTGGGTTGACTAATGCGCCAACAGTGTTTATGGATTTGATGAATCGGGTTTTCAGACAATTCATGGATCGGTTCGTGGTGGTGTCGACGATATCTTAGTCTATTCTAAGAGTAAAGAGGAGCACGAGGAGAATTTAAGGCTGGTGTTGAAAACCTTGGGCGCCAACCAGTTATATGCTAAGTTATCCAAGTGTGAGTTTTGGTTAGAGAAGGTGGCTTTTCTGGGCCATGTGTTCCAAGGAAGGAGTAGCTGTGCATCCTAGCAATATTGAGGCAGTGTCAAACTGGGAAGCACCGAAGAATGTTGCTGAAATTCGGAGTTTATCGGGTTTGGCTGGGTACTACAGGAGGTTCGTGAAGGATTTCTCGAAGATAGCTAGTCCTAAGACAGTTTTGATGCGTAAGGAGAACATATTTTACTAGGATGAGAATTGTGAGATGACGTTCCAAACATTAAAGGAGCATTTGACTGCAACTCCTGTCTTAGCTTTTCCAGAGGGAAGTGAGAACTTTGAGGTATATACCGATGCTTCAAAGAATGGTCTGGGTTGTTTTTTGATGCATAATGGGAAGGTCATTGCCTATGTTTCGAGGCAATTGAAGTCTTATGAGGAGAATTACCCTACTCACGATTTAGAGTTGGGCGCAGTTGTATTTGCTCTGAAAATTTGGAGGCATTATCTATGAAGGGAAGGCTAATGTGGTTGCTGACGCGTTGAGTAGGAAGAGTGTGCATTCCTTATGCACTGCCTTGTCACTAATGAAGCTTAAGGATGAGGTGACTAAGATGGGAATCCATATGATTTTCGGAAAGGGGATGCTATTGGAGATTTAACATTTGAGCCTTAGCTCTATGATGAGATCAAGAATAAGTAAGCCTTTGATCCTAAGATTCAGGAGTGGAGAGCTAGGGTGGAAAAGGGGACAGTTTCGAGGTTCTCTATTCATGCAGATGGGAGTGCTCGGTTCGATGAGAGGTGGTGCGTGCCTAATGATACGGAGTTGAGGAAGATGATTATGTCAGAGGCCCATTGCACTCCATACTCAGTGCATCCAGGAAGTGACAAGCTCTATAAAGTTCTTAAGAAGACGTTTTGGTGGCCCGGAATAAAAAGGGAGACGACTGAGTTGGTGGCTAGATGTTTGACTTGTCAAAGGGTCAAGGGGGAACAACGAAGACCGCAAGGTAAGATTTAGTCTCTGGAGGTACCTGAGTGGAAATGGGAGTCTATTTCTATGAACTTTATGGCGGGGTTACCAAGGACTCAACAAGGTAACAACATGATTTGGGTGATCATGGATCGACTGACAAAGTCAGCTCATTTTATTCCTATGAAAGATACATGGAGTAAGATGCAGTTGACTAGTGGGTACATGAAGAATGTGGTGAGATTGCATGGGGTACCAAATGACATTGTCTTAGATAGGGATGCGAGGCTTATCTCCAGGTTTTCGCAAAAGTTGCAGGAGTTGATGGGAACTACCTTAAAGATGAGTAAGGCATTTCATCCTGCGATAGATGGACAGACTGAGAGGACCATCAAGACTTTGGAAGATATGTTAAGGGCTTGTGTGATGGAGTTCGGTGGCAGTTGGGAAGACAGGATGGATTTGATTGAGTTATCATACAACACCAGCTTTCACACCAGTATTTGGATGACATCTTTCGAGGCTTTGTATGGTAGGAGGTGTAGGAGTCCTATATGTTGGGATGATAGTGCAGAGGCTGTGGTTTTAGGAGCACAAATGGTGCAGGATATAATTGAGCAGGTGCGGTTGATCAGATAGAAGATGGAAGCAGCTCAGGATCAGCAGAAGAGATATGCCGATTTGCATCGCAGGGACTGATAAGTCTATTTTATATACGATTGTACCCCTTATTTTAACTCGTTTTTACATGCTATTGGCACTTTTATTAGTGTTTATTTGAGCTAATCTCGTGTTCTAGTTGTTTTGCATGCATTTAACGTGTTTTGTAGGAAATGTAGCTTTTATTAGCTA
>VHZZ01003521.1:65749-84239 GCA_009801015.1 Silene noctiflora
GAACTGAACTGAACTGATCTGAACTGAATTGAACTGAACTTAATGGAGCTGAACTGAACTGAACTGAACTTAATAGAGCTGAACTGAACTGAACTCAACTTATAAGAACTGAAATTAAGTCCAAAAGAACAGGACCTTTAAGACTAAATCACAAATTCTCATTTAAGACGGAATATCTGTACAAACCTTTTCCGATTTCAACCTATTTCGAAACTAGAAACTGGAAACCAAGGCTAGAAGCTCCGCCCTCACGGAAGAACGAATTCCACCCCGGTATCATTTTTACTAAACCCAGATTACCTTTGGAACTCCGTCTGTATTCAGTAAAGGCAAGTGTATCACCTGATAAAATTCCCGATATCACTCTCTAACTACATATCTTACTCAAGCCAATTGTTTTTTTAGGGTTTTTGATTGATCAGGGATTGTGTATGTGATTGATTGCTTGAGGTTTAGGCTACATTGATTTAGTATTAGGTTTTGATTGGAGTGATTGCTGATTTGTGTAATTTTATGCTAATTTGATTGAAAGTAGCTGAAGATGATGTTAATGTAAGGGATTCTAATTGCTAGAATTCCAGTTGTTGTTTTTTAGGGTTTTTAATTGCTCGTGTTTCTTCTAGTGATTGATTAAGAATCGTGATTGAATGTACGTGAGTAGTATTTCATTCAAATAGTGTGATTCCGGTCACTTGATGCATTTCTCGACACAATTTTCACCTTGGGTTTGCTAACACAAGGGAAGCTGCGTGCGTCCGATTGTCCGACCTTTCTACCCTGCAATTTTACATGAGCTGTTGAGGCACTATGTTTATGTTGTTATTGTTGTTGGTATGATTCCGGTGAATGGGTGGGAGTACTAGGTTTGGATATGAATGATCTTTTTTTGGTTTTGACTTTTGAATGAAGTCGTCTTGGTGATCATTAGTTGTGATGCGGTTGTCGACATCCCAGGTCCATTGACAAGCTCGAGTGATGGGAATGGCATTGGTTTGAGTTCGATTGTTCGGTTCGTTTGCTTGGTCACGATGGAGCAGTAGTTTGATGGAGCAGTAGTAGCAGCACAGCAGTTGGAGCATTGAGTTTCTGCTAGTTAATGTTTCAATACGCATTGAGTTTCTGTTAGTTATTGTCTGATTTACTTTGGAGTAGTGGAAGGTTGTATTTAGTGGCCTAGATTAATTAGTTAATTGCCTTAATTAGCTAGTTAAATTCTAGGATTGTTTGAGTCTCTTCATGTGTCTCTTTGGGGCTATATAAAGCCTGTTTTATCAATAAGATAACCATTCAAGTTTTTCACAAAATTCTCTAAACAGAATACTTGTAATTGTCGAGCACAATTCCTGTTATTTCGAGCTTTGCCTAGACGCGTTTCTAAGCTTAGTTCTTGAGTTCGAGTCAATAGGTCTTGACTTGGTCTCGTAATTCGTCAAGCTATAGGTCTAGTTTGTCGAATATATCCTCGTTTGTTATTTCCGCTGCCAAATTCGTATCATAAGTGGTATCAGAGCTTCGGCTATTGATTTTCCATTAATCGAGACGATCCTATAATTTCAGTTTTTTATCCAAAAAAAAAAAAAAAAAGTTCATGGCTGAGTTCGACGATGAAACCTTGCTTGCTCAATTACGTGACATGCTTCGAAATCAGCCTAGAGGGCCCCGTCACAAGCAAGATGAGTTCAAAATATCCGACCTTCCGGAATTCACAGGAGGCACCGACCCAGAAAGTTATTTGGATTGGGAACGAAAAATCGAACGGCTGTTTGAATTCAAGGATCTTAGTGACGAGAAACGATGTCGTTATGCAATTTTGAGGTTGAGTAAGGGAGCATCCCTTTGGTTCGAAGGGGTGAAGAACCGACGAGAGCGTGCCGGCAAGGAGAAGATCGCTTCCTGGGAATCCCTAAAGCGTAAACTACGTAAACGGTATGTACCTACGACCCACAAAATTTCTACTTATCGAAAAATTGCCGAATTTAGACAAGGGAAACTGAGTGTTGGGGAGTATATTGATGAGTTTGAGAGTCTGACCTTAATGGGGGAATTGGAGGAGATAGAGGAACAAAAGATGGCTCGGTTTTTACGAGGATTGAATTACAATATTGCTAGCATAGTCGAGTTATACCCATATTCCGACTTTGACACGTTGTGTGGGCTTTGTCTAAAAGTCGAAAATCAGGGCAAGGCGAAATACAGGGGTGGGCCGAATTCGGATTCGAGTAAAACCAAGTCATGGACTAAGTCAGAGGCAAAATTCGATTCCCCTGCTTCTGCCAGTAGCTCCTCCAAAACCAACAATCCATCTCCTGCTACCCCAAAAACGATCGGTACCACCAAGGAGACGCCTCTTTCCAAAGTGAGGTGTTTTAAGTGTCAAGGGTTTGGGCACTATCAGAGCTCTTGCCCGAACAAACGGGTTGTGACGCTAATGGAGGCCGTGGCTGTTCGAGATGAATTGTTGGACGAGGAGGAGAGGGATCGGTTGGGTGATATTTTTAATTTTGATGAAGGAGGCACTGAGGAAGGGGAGGTAGAGGATTACGTTGCTCCAAATTATGACACGGCCTTGGTGCTGCGTACTTTACAAACTCAACCAGTCCCGGAATTTGCAGAACAACGAGACCAATTATTTCACACCAAATGCCGAGTTAGGGATAAATGGTGCAGTTTAATAATCGACGGCGGCAGCTGCACTAATGTGGCATCAAGCGAAATGGTGTCCAAGCTCGGATTAACCACCACGGTTCATCCTAAACCTTATTCACTGCATTGGCTCGATGACGGCAATAAATTAAAGGTGTCCAAACAGGTGCTTGTCGGGTTGGCTATGGGTTCCTATCGGGACGAAGTATTGTGTGACGTGATTCCAATGGACGCCTGCCACGTTCTTTTGGGTCGTCCTTGGCAGTTCGATAGGGACGTGGTGCATCGGGGGCGAAGTAATGAGTATGAATTTCGGGATAAGGGGAAGAAAATTGTGCTAAAACCCATGTCGGCTAAGGAGATTAGGACGATGAGCACGAAGAAGAGTAGGGCAGTCATGTTAATGAAAGGGCGAGAAGTTGAGTACGCAATTAATAATGGTGACCCAGTATTTGTGCTCGTGTCTAGGGAAGAGTTGGGACACAATCAGGGGCATTTGTCGAACAGTCCTATAGACAGTTTGTTGCGCGAATTCCAAGACGTTTTCCCAGATGACTTACCGCCTGGATTGCCTCCTATTCGAGGAATTGAGCATCAAATCGACCTTATTCCGGGTGCCCCTTTACCCAATAAGGCCGCTTATCGCTGCAACCCGGAGGAAACCAAGGAACTTCAAAAACAAATTAACGACCTCATGAAACGGGGATTTGTTCGAGAGAGCCTTAGTCCTTGCGCCGTACCCGTGTTACTTGTGCCCAAAAAGGATGGTTCATGGCGGATGTGTGTCGATAGTAGAGCCGTAAATAACATCACGATCAAATATCGTTTCCCAATCCCAAGGCTAGACGATATGTTGGATGAACTCCATGGCTCGGTGGTATTTTCAAAAATTGATCTCCGGAGCGGGTGCCATCAGATTCGGATGAGAGAAGGAGACGAGTGGAAAACGGCTTTTAAGACAAAGCACGGTCTTTACGAGTGGACTGTTATGCCTTTCGGGCTTTCGAATGCACCAAGTACTTTTATGCGATTGATGAACGAGGTACTTAAGCCCTTTTTGGGTCGTTTTGTAGTAGTATATCTGGATGACATTTTGGTTTATAGCAAATCAGAGGAGGAGCATCTTCAACATTTGAGGCTGGTTTTCGAAGTCTTGCGAGCTCAAAATTTATACGGGAAAATGGAGAAGTGTGAGTTCTTGGTGGACAGTGTTGTGTTCTTGGGTAACATAGTGTCAAAAGATGGAGTATCCGTTGATCCGACTAAAATTGAAGCAGTGCGGACTTGTCCTACTCCTACAACGGTTAGTGAAGTCCGTTCTTTTCATGGTTTAGCTTCATTTTACCGCCGTTTTATTCGAGACTTTAGTTCGATTATGAGTCCGATTACAAATTGTTTGAGGAAAGGAGCATTTTTGTGGGGAAAGGATGCACAGGAGGCCTTCGAAATTATTAAGAGCCGTCTTTGCAGCGCTCCTATTCTAGCATTGCCCGATTTTACTCAGCCCTTTGAAGTCGAATGTGACGCAAGTGGGGTGGGTATTGGTGCCGTGTTGATACAAGGTAAATGTCCAGTAGCATACTTCTCCGAGAAATTAAGCGGTGCCCGAGTGAATTATTGTACATACGATAAGGAATTCTACGCCATAGTTCGAGCTTTGAGTCATTGGAGTCACTATTTACGTCCTAACCACTTCATTCTACATTCTGATCACGAGTCCCTCAAGAATATTAATGGGCAGCAGAAGTTAAATCCTCGGCATGCCAAGTGGGTCGAGTTTTTGCAATCCTTCAATTTTTCGGTCAAGTACAAAAGCGGGCAAAGCAATATTGTGGCCGATGCTTTATCTCGAAGGTACGCATTATTGACTACTGTGGATGTACGGTTTATCGGTTTCGAAACGTTAAAAGATTACTATAAGGCTGATGGTGACTTCGGTGAACTCATGGAGAAGTGCCAAGGTGGTTCAAGTGGGGAATTCTTGATGCAAGACGGGTTTCTATTTAAAGGAAACCGCCTATGTGTTCCTAAGCATCCTATACGGGAATTGCTTGTACGAGAGGCTCATGGTGGGGGCTTGGCCGGGCATTTTGGGATAACGTGACGAATATTGTAGGGAAATGCCCGGCCAAGCCCCCACCATGGTGGGGGCTTGGCCAAGTAGCCAAGAGCTCTTTCAAACCGGGGTTGTATTTGCCACTGCCGGTTCCTGCACGACCATGGGAGGATGTGTCCATGGATTTCATAGTGGCTCTTCCCCGTACCCAAAGGGGGAAAGATGCTATTATGGTAGTTGTAGACAGGTTCTCGAAAATGGCGCATTTTGTGGCGTGTAACAAAACGGATGATGCTAGTCATGTGGCCGACTTGTATTATCGCGAGATCGTTCGGCTCCATGGAATACCCAAAACTATTGTCTCGGATCGTGACTCAAAATTTCTAAGCTACTTTTGGAATACTCTATGGCGGAAGGTGGGTACCAAGCTTTTGTTTAGTACGTCACACCATCCTCAAACGGACGGACAAACGGAGGTAACAAATCGAACCTTGGGAATGCTGCTACGTGGTCTTGTGAGTCGAACCCAGAAGGATTGGGACATTAAACTTGCACATGCCGAGTTCGCTTTTAACCGATCGCCAACGCATGCTACGGGTAGGACTCCGTTTGAGGTCGTGTATGGGGTTAATCCACACATGCCCCTCGACTTAATTCCGTTGCCTAAGGATGAGCTCGTGCACAAGGACGCCGAGTCTAAGCTGAAATCTATGTTGAAGTTGCACCAGCTAGTTCGAGAGAGGATTGAGGCTGTTAATGCCGAGTACCAGAGGAAATCGAATAAGCACCGACGTCCTCGAGTTTTCCAGGAAGGAGATTTAGTTTGGGTAAATTTGAGAAAGGAGCGGTTTCCTAGCAAGCGGAAAAACAAACTCATGCCCCGAGGCGAAGGTCCTTATAGAGTCATTCAACGAGTTAATGATAACGCGTATAAAATTGCGCTACCCGGCGACTATGGAGTTCACGCTACTTTCAACGTAGGGGATCTCTCGCCCTATCTCGACGACGACGGTCTCACTGAATTGAGGTCAATTCCCTTTAAAGGGGGAGGGGATGATAATAAATGTTCTGAACTCACGGTAACGTTCAGATTTTAAAGTTGTTATTTATCATGCAACTGATCTACAATTTCATTGACTAAGTTTGCATTTTTTATATTGATTTTTGTGTGAAATGGGCTGAAATTCAATGATGTGTTGAATATTTTTTGGGCTTTCTTTACCCAATTAATCTCTACGTTTCTGGGTCATAACTCATAATATATGTTCTGAATTCATGGTAATGTTAAACTTTTGATGGTGTTATTAATCATGCAATTGATCTGCAATCCCGTTCACTAATTTAGGAGCTTTGATATTGATTTGATATTGTGTTGAAGATTTCTTGTTTGTTTGTTTTTTTTTTTTTTTTTTTTTTTTTTTTTTTTTTTTTTTTTTTTTTTTTTTTTTTTTTTTTTTTACCTAATTACTTTTGTGTTGTAGGGTTCTAGTGGAAAATGCAGCCACAACCACAAGAATGACAACTATCTCACTCCTTCGCCGCACCCACACCCTTACCACCACCACCCTCCTTCCCTTCCTCACCCACCTACACCCCTTCTCCACCACCACACCCACACCCACACCCACACCCACACCCAACCTCCGCCACCGAACCCAAACCCCCTTAGAAAAACAATTTGAAACATGGACCACGCACCTCAAACCCGGCTTCACCCCATCTGACGTCAACCAAGCCCTCAACTCCCAAACCGACCCAGACCTAGCCTACGACATCTTCCGCTGGACTGCCCAACACCGCAACTACAAACACAACCAAACCACTTACCTAACCATGATCCACCTCTCCCTTTCCGGTCACCGCCACCGCATTGCCTCTTCCCTCTTAGACGACATCCTCGCTGGCACCGTCCCCCCGTCCACCCCCTTTTACAATTCCCTCATCCGCTTCTGTTGCTCCCACCCCTGCCTGTCCTCCCGTTCCTTCGACATCTACAAGAGAATGATTAAGCCTAAGCCTGTGACTACCAATCAAGATTTTGTGCCCTGCTGCAGGCCTGACTTGGACACATACACTATGTTGTTTACAGTCCTGTTGAGGAAGTTTGGGAAAATTAATGTTGGGTACGTGTATTTGAATAGTGTGAGGTCGTTGACGAGGCAGATGAAGCAGTTTGGGGTAGTGCCGGATGTGTACGTGTTGAATATGGTGATTAAAGCATATGCGAAATGTTTGCATCTGGATGAGGCGGTTAGGGTGTTTAGGGAGATGGGATTGTATGGGTGTGAGCCGAATAAGTACAGTTATAGTTATTTGATCAAGGGGTTGTGTGAGAAAGGGAGGGTTTGGGAGGGATTGAAGTGGTTTAGGGAGATGAGGGAGAAGAATTTGGTTGGGACGAGTAGCACTTGGATGGCATTGGTGTGCAGTTTGGCGATTGAGAGGAGGTTTGAGGAGACAGTTGAGGTTTTAAGGGATATGGTTGGGAATGGAGTGAGTCCTGACATGTTGACGTATAGGACGGTGTTTGACGAGTTGTGTAGAGGTGGGAAAGGGAATGAGGCTATTGAGCTTCTTGAGGAGTTTCGAGGGAAGGATGTCAAGATGATTGATAAGAATTATAAGGCATTGTTGAAAGAATTGCATTTTGGGAATTGGGATTAGGTGTTGGTGGCGGTCTGGTTCTATGCGATAGCATCATCAACTGCATTTGACGGCCCTGCAGACTCCTAATCGCTTTCAAGAGCCTTCTGAACTCTGTCTATACTTTGTCCTTGGGCCTTGTATAGTGATGACATGGTTGTAACTTGGAGAAGATCCATTTGTCTGCCCTTTGGACCATCTAATCCGGCGAGAGAAGCCTACAGCAACTGTGGTTATTTTGTCAAAATATGTCCCATGTTTTGTAGGTATGTTGAAGGTAATAGTTACTAGTTACAAACCGTCCCAAGATGTACTTTTGAGAAATTTGAGCACATTTTTCAATACATGAATTTTGTAGGTATGTTAAGGTACTATAGTTGCATGAATAATGGGTTGCAATGTTAGTATTTCGACATTGCTCAATAATACACAATGTGAACTTTGCTCAATTTTATTGGATTACACAAATTGATGAATATTCATAGTTATTACAGTATGTTAAATGCAGCTCTTGGCGTACAAAGTGAGGGAGTATTAGTGAAACTTGATTTAAGGGTAGTATCAAAATTTCGGAAGTATACAGCGACTATGTTTGTTCACAAACTTAGTACAGTGCATTTAAATTTCCAGTTGCTATTTTAGTTTTCAAGTCCTTGTATGTCTTTTCTTCTCACGGATGAGCGGAGTATGGGGAACTATATTTCCACCGCTGTTTTAGCTTTGATAGGTAATATTTCCAACCGGCAAGTCGACAACCACTGTTTTAGCTGTCCAGTCCTTGTATATCCTGCTTCTCCCGTTCTCCGGATGAGTGCATTATGGCAAACTATGAGATTAGAAAAGCACATCTCATTTAAAGCTGGTTTTTTGCGCAACTTGGTCTGGTTCTCTCTCTAAAATAAAAAAGCTCCAATCTCTCTCTAGAAAACAAATCCCAAGAAAATCAAACTTTGCTACCTCCACCTTCCCCACCCCCCACCGTTCCTTCTCTGCCTGCTTCGTCGCCGGAGATGGGGCCTTCCTGGCCTATCTCCGGTGACGTTCTGTCCTCCCTCTCAAATTTTAAATCTTTTACCCCAGATTTTATCTTTTTCCGATTTGATTTTGTTTTCCCGTTTTCTTCATGGTTCTTGCGTTCGGTTGGTGGTCATGTCTGTTGATAGCGTGGTGTTGCTTTCTCCGGTTCCCCTCTTTCGTCTTCTGTCTCTTTTTCGGCGGTTTCTGTGCATGCATGGTTCAGGGGAGATGTTTCCCCCTCCCCCGACAAAGTGGTATGATCTATCTCCTGGTCGTTGAGATAGATCTTGTTGTTGGAGTTTTTGTCTTTGGGTCTTGGTTTTGAGTCAGGTATGTTCTAATGGTACTTGGGTTGATATGGCGTTCCCCTTCCCCTCGCCCCTTCCCCCACCTATCGGTTTTGTGTCATTGTCCGCCTGGTGGTTATGTTGTTTGGCTTTCAGCTTTCGCTTTGTTGCATGCATGTGCGTCTCTGACATTTTCGAGTCCGTCGCTGTTTGAGTCTTTGGGACATGCAGTGTTGGCAGCCCCTGCTCTGGTTGTGTGGTTAATGTTGGTTTTGGGTTCTTTGCTTGTCTTCATGGTGGGAGTCGAGTCCTTTTCTTTCTTTTCGGTTTAATGAGTTTGGGTGTAGTTGATTTTAATTTGTTTGGTGTGGTTTTGAGTTAGCTTGAGTTGGGTTTTCAGTGGGGTTGAATGGTTTGGAGGTGGTGGTTCAGTTTTAGCTAATGTCATCCCTTTCGTCTTGCTTTTGTTTTCTAATAATCTCCTTCTATAGGAGTCTTTATGGTGTTCTCTTTGGTAATAAGCTAAATCAAATATATGGTTTTGGCGAAGAGGTGATTAGATCTCCGTGGGTTCGTATTAACCATTGCATGCGGAATTTCTCGGTCCATTTGTCATATGATCAAAGGGTGCAATCTCTAAGGTGTAGGATATTTTTCTCCATCGATGGCAGACTTCGTCATCTTGCTTTTCCTCTTTTCTTTCTACGTTCTTTTCGCAAGAGCGTAAGTACACCTTGTTATTGTCATTCCGCTGCTTGTATGTGCCGATGGTACTTGGAGGTTTTCTGTGCTAATGATGATGCTGCCAACGCTCGTGATCATGCTTTTGTCATTCACCATCACGTTTATGTTGCTCTAGTTTGTCTTACGGCTGTAATTTTAAGTTCAAAAAATATTAATGTAATCTTTAAGTTTGGCTTTGTAGTACTAGATTTGTTAATCGGGCTTCTAGTGTTGCTTAGTCAAGTAGCTTGTTATGTAACTTTTGGGATGCGGTAAGCTATCCCTTTTTCTCTCTGTAAAAAAAAAAAACAAAATTTAAAGCTGGTTTTAATCCTCTATTCTCTGCTATACTACTCCTGTTTGTGTTATGTGCAGAATCCGTGTTAAACAAGTTTATGCCGAGGTACAACTAGTTGGGCCTAATCCATGAAAATCCTAGGTAAATGAATCCTTAAAAATCACACAAATATTCGGAAAGACAGCCTTACATAAGTTTATTGTAAAACAGATTTTTCTAATAACTTATTTTACCGCCTAATATTATTATGTCTGGATCCGTTTTCCCCTATTTAGTATAAAACCGCCGTACAAAAAACTAACTGATATAATCAAGTACGATTAATCGATTGTTGAGTTTATATGTCGACCTTAGTGCATGGTCAACACCGAGTGCCACCACTACCCCATATGGGAGACGACAAGCGGTCGACCGACAAAATGGAGGTTAACCACTAACTCATTTCTTTCATTAAATCGAGGTCTTGCATAAGTTCTTTATATAGGGTCTATGTCGGGTTACATTTTCTAAACTTTTAATGGACTTGGTTTGGGTTACAAAGAATGTAGAAAGCTCCACAAGAACACAAACATATCACTCTACTTAAGCTCCAAAATTTTTATTTCAAGTTTCATTTTTCTTTTCTCAATTTCAAATCCGTTTAGAAAATGAAATCACGACATCAGCCAACCATATAATACCACCTTTTCACATAAACCTGATAAACTGACCCAAATCTAAATGACTCGACCTGAATAACCTGAGTCCTGACCTACACCTAAACAAAGAATTTAAAGTTGACTCAAATCTCAAATTGACTCGAACTAAATAAATTAATAACAATACATTGCACGACAAAGAAATATAGAACAACTCGAATCCAAAATGACTTGACCCGAACCGACAAACTCAAACCCGATTATTCAGCCCATTTGTGCCAAAAGATATTGGTACTTAACAGAACAACCATAAATCTCCACCTCATTGTACGGGGATACCATAGAGGCATAGATTAAAGAGAGATCTTGAGCTTAAAAATTCAACAATCAATGGCGAACTTAATTTATGTTCTACTTCTGGTATTCGTTACACTAGGTACATTTCTCAAATCCCTTTTTTAAATCTGCCATTTTTTATTTACTTTGTTTTGTAAATTAATGGATCTAATTTTCATGAATTAAATCCTGTTTTGTAACAGCTTGTGCGAAGAAATCTGGGGATGTTACTGAATTACAGATCGGTGTCAAGGTATTAACCTTTTTATTAATTCTTATTTGAGACGGTTGTAAGTGTGAAACGGATCTAAACCGACCCATGTGGTTGGTTAGTAATTAGCATTAGTTAGTGTTAGATATGTGTTTTTGGATCCGTTTCATGCGTGAGACGGTTTTACGAGAGACTTACAGCAATGTCCCTATTATCGTTTGGATTAGAATGCTCATGAATTCATTTTGTCAGTTAATTGATTTTCTGATCTATTGAATTTTGTCTCTTTAATTGTTTTTCTCATTTATTGAAGCGATCTAATTTCAATTTCATAAATTTATTGCAAATGATGAGGTTTTGATGTTATTTTCATCATTGTCGCGTTATAAATTTGTGAATATCATACTTCAATTTGACTAGTTTCCGTCTCCGGTTATGCTGTCAATTTTGTAATTGCTGGTTTATTCTGAATTTGAAGTGACTATTTATGTGTTTGATGTCGATATTGACCATTTTGGCTAGTAACCATTTCCATAATGTTACTGACCATTTATGGTTGGCCGATTATCCTTTTTTGTTATATGAAACTTTCTAGATCATTAGTGGTCGTTTTTAGGACTTTTAGCAATTCTTTTATTTTCAGCTGTTAATTAGTAAGAGTATCATTCTCTAAGTCTCGAACCAAATGTGTGTAATATGCACAATGAGCTACTGGTCTAGCGACATTCACTTTCTCAGTTTTGCCAAAATGTATGCGCATACCTGTGGACTTGTTTCTAGATAATCACTTGAGTTTGTTCATTGTTGCAGCATAAGCCAGCGACTTGTGAATTCAAAGCCCACAAAGGTGATAAAATCAGGGTTCACTATCGGGTTAGTTCTTAACTTGGCTGTAGACTTCCATTTCTGATTTTTTAGCTGATGGAATCTCAATTGAATTTGCCTTCTGAAGAGTGGAGTTAAGAATTGGTATGCAATTTTAATAAGTAGGTATCTAGTGCCTGGTAGCAACTGAAGGGCGCTAATTATGATTCTGAGAGCATTTGTGCAAGTTCACTACTAAATTAGAATGAATGGTTCAGCTTCTACATAGTTGCGAGTTGCTGGTGATAATACTTTTTTGTCCATTTCCCTTCTTTGTTCTTTTTCATGCGATCTATTTATGCAATGAAACAACAATGAACAATGTTCTTCTCTCATTGCAACGACAATGATATCTTAGCTCATAGTATGGAGCTGTTGGTGATTATATTTAGGCTTGAAGTATGTTTTGGTGGCTGACAACAGTACAACACTTCTTATGCTTGTCACCTAATGTTGCAGGGATCTCTCACAGATGGCACTGTTTTCGACTCGAGTTTTGAAAGGGGTGACCCCATCGAGTTTGAACTCGGTAGTGGCCAAGTAATTAAAGGTACCGAGACTTTGGCTAGTTTATGTCTGTTAATTGCCTGATCGTTACTACCTCCAACTTAGATTAAACTTTCTACTTTCCTATTCTGGACAACCTCGGGACAACCATCTTGTATACAAAGTGACCTTCTTGTATACAAATTGACCAATTTGTCCTATAAACCAAATTATAGGTGGATTTGATGATAAAATCAATTGCTTTTTTTAGTAATTTAACACCCACTTAATTACTCTTACATTTAGTTATTCAACTTCCTTGTGCAAAAAGAACTAGGAAGTTTAAAGCTAGTTGGAGAGAGGATTTGATTAGTAAGGACACTGAGCATGATACACCATGCATAGTCGTATCCTACAGAGTCTTTTATTGTGAAGTAGTCACGTGGTTCATGATGCAATTTTCATTTGGGTCATCCAACTGTGTGTTTTAACTTTTAACATAGGGTAAGCCTTCATATGTCGAAACCCTTATCCTGCTATTTGCAGAAGCTTATAGGCACGAGGGTAATGTTTTTATTATTTGTCGTGGTACATATTATCAATCATTTCCCTTTCCCATCCCTAATCTTCATGATTAAATTTCTTCTCTTTTCTTACAAAGGCTACAATTTTCCTTGACTCCTATTTCTGCTTTTACGTTATTAGAGACTTAGAGTTATTTGTGTATATCCGACCTCTCTTTACCCTGCCATGAGTCTCTTTGAGGCACTGCCGCACTGGGGTAATGTTGATGTTTAGTGTTGCATGGCATATTTTGGGATTTTAGTTTATCGCCTTGTGGGTTAGTGCTTTGGGCAATGGGCATGTCCTATCTTGCCGACTGTTTGGAAAAGTTTTTTTGCAATAGATTAATGTGAAGCCTTGCTTAGTGTTTGAAAAAGCCGCACAATTGTATCATAATGGAAAAGAACACTAATTGTGCAAGAGCTCTTTGGCGCCAATGGCCTGGATCCTGACCTGAGAAAGAAGCAGATTTGAAAGTGAAAAAAAAAATAGTGGAGAGTGAGTGAATCACAAACTCACAATATTAGAGAAGTTTTAATGATGCAATTCAGTATGATTTACAATTTTAATACTTGCTGTTGACAAGCAATGATAGTTTTAACAGAACAGACTCCTACTCCACTGATTACATTGTGTATATGGCTGTATACTGTCTGTCTACCTTTGAAGTTTGCTATTTAGGACTGTCTCTAAGGAGACTTACTCTAATTATAATACTACTTGTATTGTGAGTCAGTTGAGATTTCCAGTCAATACTCATCAATACAATATATAACAGCAACTAACAAACCAAACAACTTACTAGTGCTTAACAATCGTTGCAATGACAGGTTGGGACCAAGGACTGCTGGGTATGTGCGTAGGCGAGAAGAGAAAATTAAAGATCCCATCAAAACTCGGCTATGGTGACCAGGGCTCTCCCCCAAAGATTCCAGGTATAAGAATCTTTCGTTTTCGTTTTACCTTCACTCTTGTATTATCCTTATTTATCTAAAACACGGAGTTGGACACAACACTGCTTTCAAACTGGATACTTCGTATCTGATATCACAGCCTTCTATTAGATCTGCCGAAACTAATTTTACTTATTGGTGCCAAGATTGCTACTATAACATGTGCTTTACACTGATCATTTTCTGATGCCTACTGTCTTATCAATGAATGCATTCAGGTGGAGCAACACTTATTTTCGATACTGAGCTTGTTTCAGTCAATGGTCAACCATCCAGTGGCTCCGAAGATGTTGATGAAGACGCTGATGACAGTGAACTATAGACAGGGTCAAACACTACAAACTCTCAGGAACAAATACATTACTCGGTAGTATTGAGAGTCATTAGACAGTTAGTTTTTGACAGAATTTTCCTAGCTTTGTTGATGCCCTGTCTTTTCGTTTGTGGATGTCATATTCGGTATTCTGACTCGACTCTGTTTTGACAACAAAGCTATATGCAGACTTCTTCTCAGGATTTAGGATATCGTGCCAAATAATAAGTTCAATTTTTGCCATAGAATCAAATCAATATGATGGCTTGTTCCCTAATTACTTGCATTTTTGCAAATTTGATGGAGTTCACGCAGAGAGTCCTTGTGGTGGCACACAATTATTTGCTGGATGTGCCATGTTGAATTCCAACTAGTACTGTCTGTGCTAGTATTGATTCCGCGCAATGTAGCACAGTACTCCATAGCTAATTGACACAAATTTACGTGTCAACTAACTTAGCTAATAGGACTAGAGTCAAAATGCGGGTAAGAATATGTTACCGGGCCTCTTTCGTTTTCAACTTGGATCTCTTCTGTCGGACGAACTAATCTCGTGCCTCAAATTCACAAGACACAAAAAGGAAAAGATATTGTATCAATTAGTATCAAAGCATCACAAATTCTCATTCCAAAATAAACTACGAGTAGAGCATATCGCTTATTTGGTAAACTTTCCGACCTTGACTTGAACAAAAGGCGTGTTATCACGGTTGGTTTCCGGTATCAGCATTGTGAGGCAAAAGCAAGAGATGTGTTTCGACTCTTGTCCTACGGAAGCAGCAGCTGGGCTCATCAAAATAAATTCCTACTTTTAAGAGCGCAGCACTCATCTTCTTTGCCCTTACTTTCACGATCTTGCTATTTATAGCACAATCGACACGATATTCAATGAAATCCGACCCCACTTTTTCCTCTTCAACACGATAAGCCCGACTAGTCTTCGGCATCCTTGTAATATATTTGCCTTCTTGGTATCTAATTTTTCTTCTACTATACTATTCAAGTTGAGAGACAATAATGCTAGTAAATATGTCTATTTATACTTGTACACGTTAGGAAAACCGATTTAAATATACAACATGTATACGCGGAATATTAAAATGCACTATTTGCGGAAGAAAATATTGAGAAAATATGTAATATTTGATTGGAGAGAGAAAGAATTGTTTAATTAAGGCAATTAAAGAAATGTAATCATATAAATTATAGGATAACAAAATTAAATCTTAACCTATGCCAAAAGCAACTATTAACGAAAAACCGTTATTGTTATAATAATCGTACTTTGAATGTTATTATTATATAAGAACAAATCTTTTATAAAATTGCAGGCCTTCTTATTCTTGAAATTTGTGTTAATTTGAATGTTACTAACCATATACCTTGTTTTCAACTTGGCGCAGTCGTTACGCGTGGTGCTCGCAGGGTAAACCCCCAAGCATACGTGATAGCCTGCAAACCACGTAAAGTTAGACACTTGAGGATAACAGTCTCAATGTCTAAGAGGCATAGCTCCAGGCCATAAATACTCAATAAGATTGCTCTTAAAGAGATTTGAACCTGAAACCTATGAAAAATTACACCTATGTTTTAACTTTGCTGACAAGCCACTTTTGATAAGGAAAGAAGTGAATGAATGGAGGTTATTTCAAGCTATTGTGCGATCCAAGTATCCATTTTCGGATGCATTGAGATTGAAATTCATTGGTATTCAGAGGAAATGTTCATGTACTCCGTAGCTTTCAAGTGTTCATCTCCAAAACAAGTGGCTGCTGCTAAAATTATAATGAAGAAATTTGATCGACATCCGTTCCTTCTCGGACCACTATTGTAACATGTTGGTCGGGGTTGTGATTCCTCTCCCCTATTTCTAGACCTGTCAAACGGGTCGGTTGAATACGGGTCATGTGTCGGATTAGGGTCAGAATACGGGTTAAGAAATAATTTCTAACGTCTTTTTTAATCTATTTTTTTCATTAAAAAAATAATTTTTAAAAACGTAAAACAATTTTAAAATTAATATTTTAATCATATTCAACGTTTACAAAAATTATATGGACATAATTATTAAATTAGAGTTTTTTTAATATTTATTTTATTATATAAAGATTAATATTTTAATAAAATTCTTGATTTATCTTTGATCCAACGAGTTGACCTGTTCTGGTCGGGTCTCGACCTTAAAATAACAGGTCATTTCGAGTTTAGGTCAAATGGGTCACGGGTCGAAAAAACCGGGTTTGTAACCATAAAAAACGGGTCGGATTTTCGGGTCAGGTCAAGTTTTGACAGGCCTGCCTATTTCCCTTTCTGCCTCTCTGTAGTGGTAGTAATTGGGTTGGTTTTTGGTAGGATCGTATTGTGTTTGGGTCACATTTGGTATTATCGAGGCTTAGATTATTTCAGATCTTTTTTTTTTTTTGGTTTACATGAGTGGTTAAGCCCCGACGATTAAGGAAGTACTAAACGCGGAAAAGAAACTCCTARGATATCGTCTCGGAGGATGTCACTGAGCTCCTCGGGTGACTGTCGAGAACAGTAGTGGACAATGGTGACAAGATTCCGGATTTTGCAAGCCAATCCGCAGCATGATTGGCTTCACGGTAAACATGCTCGACACGAACTTCCCAACCGGCCATAACTATCAGATCTCTGCATTGGCGAACTAGAGGTCGTAGGCTATTGCTTAGTAACTGATCGTTTTTAACGAAATCCACACAAGGACTGTTATCTAGCTGTACTAGTAACCTGGATATGTGTTTTGATCTTGCGTACTCGAGTCCAGTTAGCAAAGCCTTCATCTCCGCTCTCATGGATGTAGAAATTCCCATCGAAAACATAAAGGCTGAAATGAAATTGCCGGTCTTATCTCGGAGAATACCTCCACACCCGGCCGGCCCTGGGTTGCCACGTGAGGCGCCATCGTTGTTAAGTAAAATCCAGCCGTGGGGGGGAGCAGACCATCGAATATAGCGCTCAATTCTTGGCGAACCTGGGGTAGGTATAAATAGAGAAAAAGGATCAAAAGCTTTCTTTGAGACCTCAAATTGACGATGGAGAAAGCTAATGGGGTATGTTGGATTTTCAGAGGACTTGCCGAAAATGATATTGTTTCTCCAACGCCATAACCACCAACAAGTGATTGCAAACTTCATTGACCAATTCGGAGAGGCTAAAGCAGACCCATTGCTAGCATTTTTAGATATCCATGAATGGAAAGGCTCCTCAAAGAAGATGTCTGTATGAGCAAGCTCTCCTAATTGTGTCCAAATAACTGCAGAAATAGGACAGCTACGCAGTAGATGGTCAGCCGTTTCGTCATCGGCTAAGCATCGAGGACATACAGTGTCATCAGATAAACCTCGACGCACCCGGTTATAATTTGTCATTAGACGGTCACGTGCTGCAAGCCAAATAAACATACGAATCCGTTGTTGGACAAGAAATTTCCAAATAAGATGCCATATTGCTGGATTGGTTTTGGCTGCTGTATCAGGCCCTTTAATAATGGTAAGGGTGACTTGATTGTGAACTTACCATAGGTGGTTCCGTTCCAATATAGTTCATCTTCTAAGTACGGGTCTGTGGTTAAGGAGTATGCTGTGATTTTTTGAAGATCATCTTGGGGCAAAAAATTAGCAAACTCATCTCATTTCCATCTCGAGCTCTCGTCCCACATTTCACTAACCGTAGCTCCAAGAATTGCTTCAGGAATAGGCTCTAATACGTTGTTTGAGAAACAACCCTTATCGACCCATGAGTGTAATACTACGGTTTTCTGTGCTTATAGTTACTCCATTGAGTAGGACTTACTCTGTCGAGTAAGTCATGTCAGTGTTTGAATCAGGCTCTGCCTGATTGGTACTCGATCGAGTAGGTGAGGTACTCGATCGAGTACGGGTCACTCGATCCAGTACGGGTCACTCGATCCAGTAAGTGACTTACTCGATCGAGTAAGTGACTTACTCGATCGAGTAAGTCTGTCTTACGGGTTTGTTAGTCGGGTTTTGTTAATAACGCGAGATTAATATGTAGTTACGATCGACGGTTTCCTCATTATCATAATTCATCTTTTTCACAAAACCTTTCAAAAAGGCAAAAGAGAGATCGTTGCATTGTCTTCCTCGCGTTGTTTGCAAATCCAAAAGCTTGAGTTGTCGGTTTCCGGTGTCCTTTGCATCATTGTGATCGTTGTCTCATGGGTAAGTCTCATGTACTGTTTTTATGTCTTTTGGTTGATGTTGGTTAAATCCTAATTTGGGGGTTTTGGGGGAAAATTGAGGATTTTGGTAGTATTATTTGTAATTGTGATTATGTGCTTGTATAGGAGGAGAATTCGTAAAAGAGCGGTTCTGAACGTTATTGTACTTCGTGGTGATTGCCTTACAAGTAGGGTTTCCCTACTCGGTTGTTGGTATATTATGATTGGCTTGACTGTGATATTTGCTATATGTATGG